>JADRCD010227798.1:21754-53502 GCA_019843815.1 Montemys delectorum
TCCTTCCTTCCTTCCTTCCTTCCTTCCTTCCTTCCTTCCTTCCTTCCTTCCTCCCTCCCTCCCTCCCTCCCTCGCTCCCTCCCTCCCCTCCCCTCCTCTCCCCTCCACTCCCTTTTTTCTTCTTTGGTAACCCACCACTTCTAGTAAGCTGTCTGCTGGAATGTTGGTGGATCTTGTTGGTTTGATCTTGTGCAGGTAGCCACTAGCAGGTGACAAGTGACCAGTCTCCTTCCTAGAGAATGCCTAGCCCTTCCTTTCATATGGTAGAATGATGTTTGGGATACTTTTCCAATTTATGTAATGTGGGATTCTAGAATCCCAAGTCCATATCAGTCAGGTGTAATTTTATTCTTCTTTGGTTGTAGAGATTAAAAAACAAAACAAATTTGGGATGGCAATAGCTTTCCAAGCAGAATAGCAGTTATATGTTGACTCAGGCTGGAGAGGCCCCTCTGGGGATGATGTCATGTTCTATGCTCAAGGTAGCTGTGACTTTTATTGGAACACTTTAATCTTAAAATCATAATGAGAAGTGCTCAGAACCATTTGGGCAAGTTTACAAAGTAGTCGATGAAGGAATTCCGATTGAGTTAATTTTCACTTTGGAGTCATGCTTAAATAATATTGTTGGTGGGAGGCTGACAGAGACATGTTAGCATGGTCAGGAAGCAGCACTGGAATGTAGGGAAATATTGTCCTGAGAATAGAACACAAAACAGACCCACTGGATGTTTTTTAAAGGTAAACTTAATATTTCTTATTTAAGCCAATATATTTCAATCATATTGCAAAATATAAAAGATAATGACATATTCCTATTTGATCCCCCAGTGTCCCGCTTTCCTGCCCTGGCCAAAAGCTCTCCGAGGGGAGGAGCTCTGCAAGCTCAGCATCCAGGCCATCAAGCCTGCTCAGTCTTGCTTGCCTTGTCTCTACTTTGCTGTACACAACTGCAGCAGAATGAGGAAGATGCCTGCAGTTTTATTTGATGGCAGACAGCTTCATTATGCTTAAAAATCCTAGTCTTTTAAAATACATGTGGAAATCATAAGATATATGACATTTATTTTAGAATTGTCTCCTCTGAGGGCATGGAAGAAATACAAGGTGATGTAGATGAAAGATGCTTGGTTAGGAGCCAGGAATTGTAGCAGAAGAGAGAAGAGGGCAGCTGCTCTTATGTATGATGGAGTCAGCTTAGATTGGAACTGTCCAAAGTCAGAAGCTTCCGACACTGTGCCCTCCTAATAGCATGGGGCAGGCTCCCTGCCTTGTACATGCTGGGGACTGTACACTCTCCTGGGAGCATATCCTGCTATGGATTCCTAGCCCGAGAAAAGAGTACAATTTACAGCATAGAGTGCTCGATTGCTTTAACTACACACTATACTACAGTCTGACTGGCTGATTATATTTGTGTACATGTGTATGTAGCACACTAACCAATGTGTAGTTTCTGTAGGATCTTAAAAACAAACAAATTAAGTTAAATCATTCTAAGTTGGAGACTATCTGAATTCAGGGTTTCATACAAATTATTTTTTTTATATATTTTTTATTTTTATTTTGGTTTCTTGTGATGAGTCTCATGTAGCCCAGGCTACCCTCAAGTTCCATATTATAGCCACAGATGGCACTGAAATTCGGATCCTCCTGGAATTAGCTATGTAGGACCAGGCTGGCCTTGAACTCACAGAGATCTGCCTGACTCCAATTGCTGGGATTAAAGGCCTGTGCCACCTCATCCAACCATATTGTTGGTGTTGGTGGTGTTGCCCAGTCTAGAGTTGTTTTGTGGCCTCCCTCTTGCTGTGATTAAAACTAGGTCCAGTCAGTTTGGACATATTTGGCTTAATTTTTTTTTTTTTTTTTACTTTTTTTCTATTGATTGACTAGCTGTATTTGTATGCATGTACATGCTTCAGGACACACATATGGAGGTCCAAGGACAACATGTAGTATTTTCTCTCTTCACCCTGTGGGTCCTAGAGATCAAGCATGGGTCATTGGGCTTACTGCCAGGCACCCTTACTGACAGAGCTTTCTTGCTGGACACACAAACACACACACACACACACACACACACACACACACACACACAGCTTTTTAAACAAAATTTTAATTGTGTATAAGGTATATGAAAAAAGAAACCCTGAAATTTTGTTACCCAAGAAAGCTACTGTGAACCAGGAAACATTTTCAAGTCCTGAGGCAGATAGTCCACCCTGAAAGATGCTTTGAAGGGACGCAGAAAGAGGCCTTCTCTCATCTTGTTCTCACAGAGATGTTTTCTAGTTAGCATATGCCTCTAGGGAGAAAAGAGGAGAAGGTCTGTGGATCCACATGTACTGGCTCAGCCATAAGTGAAAAACTCCAGTTAGCTGCAGTTCACAGGAGGGAGGTCAACAGGAGACCGGACAACCATGTGCATACAGCTCAGTGTAAAGGTATAGAGACATCTGGCCTTGGCTACTTGACACCAGGCTCTGGGATGGTGTTTGAGTATACCTGCTTTGCTTTATTATTCTGCATCTGGAAGGACAAGAAACTATGTCACAGTGGATTGATAGATGACACAGGGAACACCTTAGACCTATGAAAATTAAAAAACAAAACCAAAAACAAACAAACAAAAAACCCCAAAGAGGCTACTGTGAAAGGCAAAGCAGAGGGTGCTAGGGATGAAAATCAGAGATAGACATGGGGAGACATAGGCTGGATAATTTATTCTTATGGCCTATTAAGAAGAAAAGGAAATTTTCAGTGGGATAGAAGGCCTTCTGTCAGAGGTGCTGGTGTTTGGATCTATTGTGTCTGTGCAGAAGATCACTGGCCCTGTGAAAAGAGAAGAAGGTTGAGCCTTTTGGAAAATAAACCAGTTGTTAACTCATTCATGGATTTTTTTTTTTTTTTTTTTTTTTTTTTTTTGTCTTTTTTTTTTGAGACAAGGGTTTCTCTATATAGCCCTGGCTGTCCTGGAACTCACTCTGTAGCCCAGGCCTCAAACTCAGAAATCCACCTGCCTCTGCCTCCCAAGTGCTGGGATTAAAGGTGTGCCCACCACTGCCCAGCCTTCATGGTTTTTTTGAAAGATGCATTTTGAAGGTTTCAGAAGCTACTAGTCAAGGTCAAGTGGAGACAGATCCGTATTTATCAAAAAACCAAGTGGCTTCGATTTTCACATTGCTATTTATTGGAATGTCTCATTTGACCAAATCATCTTTCTCAATGATCCCATGTTCTTTTTTTGTACTGCCTGTGTTGGGTTGCCATGAGCTGACTGCATTCCTGATGGCCCTTGATTTTTAGTACCTTTTGGGGTTGAGTGTTGTTTTGGGGTTGGATGTATTGGTTTACAGAGCCCAGGTTTTAGGCAACACTATTGTGGACATGAACAAATGTCTACTCACCCTAGGCAGAAAATTGATGGTAGACCAACGTAAGGATACCACTGAAGTCTAACTTTCAGAGCCAATAAATTCATCTGGGTTACTAACAGGAATATAGGTAGGTTACAAGACCAGGGATGATTCAGAAGTAGCTGTAACACTAAAAGCCTACCTCAGCATTGCTTAGGAAAGCTGGAAACCTGAAACTTAATACACAATGTGAAGGTAGCTGGACACACTGGAGAGTATCTCTTCCCAGGCAGCATGCTGATGTTGGCCTTATCTACAGTACTTATTGTTTACATAACCTTTGAGAGGGAGGGGTCTAGTGTATCTGCTCAGTTTCTAGGACTTCCTGAGTTTTATGAATTGTTTACTTTCTGAGTCTTAAGGAGCCTTCCTTTGAGGGTCTTTGGAGCTTCAGAAGATATTACTAAATAGCATAAGGCAAACAGCTGATGGGACTGGAGGACTCAGACATTGTAAGTGTTTTTGGGTACCTATCCTTTATAGAGGCTATTCTTCCTAGCTACAGGCCAGTAGTGTTCCCTTACAGGCTGCAGTGTTTCTGTTACATAGGAGAAACAGATGATTTTCTCACTATGGGAGCCAGATTTTGTCTTTGTGTCCTTGAGTCAAATTTAGCATAATCAGAGCAACTGTGCATGGTGCTGGTATGAAGAAGCCAGTGATTTAAAGATCATGGAGCCCATGAGTTAAAAGATGGTCACGAGGTAGGTGGTACCTTCCCAGGGACAGTTGTGGGAGGGTAGAGCTCAGAGTGTGTGATCTGTCCATTCTAGCTTAGGGCTGGGACAGATGCAGGTAACCTCAGCCCAAATCACCAGCCGCAGGCTCAAGACCCTTGTAGATCATGTTGCATGCTCGGGAGGCTCTGTTGCACAGGATCCTCCCTGGCGTTAGTGCCTAGGTGATTATTTGTATGGTCACGTCCCAGAGCTGTGTACTTGCTCCAAGTAATGACCCTGTACCAATGTGTCATTATTGCATAAAGTCCTGTTCTGTGCTAGCTCACTCCTGCAGGTTTATATCTTGGGGATTTTGACAGGTGTCATGCATGTATATCCCCCACCAGATAGCCACACAAGAAGGTTTCACTATTCTTCAAGTCATCCACCTCTGCTAGTTCTCACATCTCCGCCTGCCTGGCCTACAACCGCTGAGCCTTTCACCATCCCCTTAGTACAGCTTTTTCCAGAATGAAACATGGTTGGAGTCATAGGCTGTAGAGTCTTTTTAGTTGAGCGTCTTTGCCACTTTTCTCATAGGCACAGTGGTAGACTGCTTGGTAGTGCTGACTAATATTGCACTCTCCCAGCCTTCCCAAGAGAAGGGCTCGTGTGGATAGTGACTACCTGCCCATTGTGTGCTCTCCTGCAACGCCAAGGCTTGGATTTGTGAATGACTGTCCGTAAAGGCAGATGCTCTGTAGGGTTCAGAGGATAAGTTGCTTATTTAGTAGTCAGTTTCTGCTATGCTTTACTTGTTACTTCTCAGAAAGCCTTTTGGAGATGACCAAGACGCCATAAATATGAAATAGCATGTTTTCCTAATTGACAGATCAACCAGGAGAGAGCTTTTTCAAAGGCAGTAGGCTTGTGGCTGAAGATCAAACATTTGGTCAGTGCTTGGGAAAAACTTCTGAGTTAGAAAACTTGAGAGTCCAAACGAAGACAATCATCAAAGTCTGATCCTCTTGTTTTGGTTACAGAGGCATGTCTATGCATAACTCCATCCTGACCCTGTTTCCTCTAACCTCTGAAATCCTATCCTAGGGAGTTATTACCCATATAAAATGTGCATGTACATTTCTCTAACACTTATTGCTCATTTAACTTGTTTTAGGAACTGTGCTCTAAGTGGAGTCTAGAAATAGAGGGCAAGCCACAGTTCCTGATCTGAGGCCTTACAGTTTAGACAGTGTTAGAAGACCCTGCACAGCCGAGGTTCCCTTTCGGACCCCAAATTAGGCACAAACTGTACCCAAAACCTGTTTTCACAGAGAGATCCTTTATTAAGCAGGGAAGGAAGGTTAAAGTGGGTGCTTTCTGACTCAGGCAGAGGAACAGCAGTCAATGCCCATGCAACTGTAACTTTTAAGAAAGAAAAAGGCGGGGGTGGGGTCGGGTTCTGTGTTAGAATGGGCTTGGGAGCACTGGTAGATCTGCTTGGAGTTTGTTTAGCAGGTGAACTAAAGGGGGCTTTGGACACTTTGAAAACTGGCCCTTAGTAGTCAGCCTCTGGGAGAGGAAGTGGCCAAGGAAGGGAAACGAACTTGGTGGTGAGCTTTAGGAATGTAATCTGATGGTTTTTAGCAAGGGCAGAGGGAATCAGGGAGAAGAGCAGGGCCTGCCAGAGCCACACTCACCCCTTTCTGGCTCTCCAAAGTCCCTCCTCCCTGTAGGAAAATTCAGCATAGTACTGTACCTTTAGAAGTTAAGGTATGGTCCATAAAGACTCCTTTAAGCGGGTGGAAACTGCTCTGAACAACAAAGCAGGAACTGGCCACTGTTTCCCACCTCTTCCTTCCTTGGCCACCTATAAAAAGAAAAGCCTTTCCCAAGCTTCCAGAACCTACTATCAGACTTTGTGGTAATTACTCTTTTTGTCAACTTGACACAAGCTAGAGTCACCTAGGAAGAAGGAATCTCAACTGAGAAAATGCCACCATCACGTTGGTCTGTAGGCAAGTCTGTGGGCGTTTTAAAAATTGATCAATGTGTTGAGGGCCCAGCGTCCAATGAGTGGATGAAGCCACTGATGGGCAGACGGTCCTCTGTTGTTTAAGAAAGCTGAGCAAGCCATGGAGAACAGGCAACAACAGCATTCTTCTGTGCCTTCTGCTTCAGTTCCTGCCTTCAGGCTCCTTCGTTGAGTTCCTTTCTTGACCTCCCTCAATGTTAGACTATAACCAAATTGCTTGACCTCCCCAAATTGCTTTTTGAAATGGTGTTTATCACAGATACAGTGAATTTAGTAGAAAAGTTGTTACAACACCTTCAAATGAAGAAAGGCTTATGTAACTATTGTATTCAGGACGTTAAATTTAGATTAATAACACATCATATACTTCCTAATACCTGTGTGCCATGTTTGGTTTCTGGCCTCTCCAGAAAATTAATCATGAAAGCTTATTTGTGTAGCGTTTCCCACTTCTAGAGAATTAACTTGCTGCTTCTTCTACTAAAGCAGTGGTTTTCAACCTGTGGGTCATGACCTCCTTGGGGCTATATATCAGATATTTACAGTAGCAAATTACAGTTATAAGATAGTAAAGAAATACTTTTACAACATGAGGAATCATATTAAAGGGTCAAAGCATTAGGAAGCTTGAAAACCACTGCAGGAAAGCCTCGTGCATTGCTCTGTGTAATTGAAATTCCTAGTTGTTCACACATGAGTCAACGAGGCTTCAGTTAGAAACAGAAGTCAGTGCAGTAATGGCTGAATATGGTAGTTGGTCTAGAGAAAAAGTCATAGCTATACACACGCACACACACACACACACACACACACACACACGCACACACACAATCTGTTGTGGGAATTTTAAAGGATTGGAGAATATGCTAGAAATAAGATGGGAAAAGCAAAGCTTGTTGAGGAAAGAGAGAGCTAAGTTATTTTAGAGTACGCATTCCGAAGCTGCTATAAAATACAAACCATAGGATGTACGTTTGAGTCGGTCCATAGTAGGAGTTATTAATCAGGGGAGGAACAGTTTGTAGATCTGCAATATTGATATAATCAACGTATGTGTGCAGATGTGAAGGGGGTGTGTGTGCACCCTTGGGTGCATACATGCCAATTAAGGCGACCACCTTACTAACCGAGCCATCTCTCCAGTCCCTGTAGTCAGCATTCATTTGGAGAATATCCCTCTAACTGTCACTGTTTGAAGATTGTACTGTGTAGTACTCATTCTTACAAAATTTGCATTCTAATTACTCATATTTGGAATTGGCATTTAAGGTTTTTTTAAAAGTTTTAGAGGGGAGAGTGAATTCTAGGACAATAAGATTTTCTAACCCTGGTCAGATTTTTGATCTGGAAAGCACGTAAAGGGGGAATACAACAAAGCAGCAGGATTACAGCCTCCCTCTCACGTGGCCTCTGCGTGAGCACACACTTTACCCCACTTTGCATTAACATCCTTTGCACCATTAACTGATCATTTACAGGATTGTTTTTAGTCATTTAATTAATGCAAAGTATGTCTTTAATAATCATTTGCATAGAAGAACTAATTAAAACATTTTCCAAAGTAGTATATGGACATTTGTCCTAAGATGTAGACCACAAAAATAAAGGATTCCGTGTGTAATTGCTGGAATCATTTAGTCCTAATCACAGTTAGCATATTAAAGCATCTGAAATGTTTCTGGGGTAGAAAACTCTTTTTAATTTTTGTTAGGCCAGCGTTTCCCACATTCAATGAAGAAACTTTTGTTAATGCGATACTTTTTATTTTTAAGATTTTATTTTAATTTTATGTGAAAGGTGTACACCTTATCTCTGTGTCTGTATGTGTACTGTGTCTATATACAAGGACCAGAGAAGGATAGATTTCCCCACCCTAGAACTGTGAGGCACCATGTGGATGCTGGGAACTGAACTCAGGCCTGAACTAAACTGAGCTGCAAGAGTGGCAAGTGCTTTTTATCAAGAAACAATCTTTCCAGCCCTGCATGGTTTTGAGGGTAAAGGGGTGGGTGTAGAGAATACTATCTGTAGATGAATATAAAAGATGTCCTAGAGTCTTTCTTTGGGGTCTCACTTTGCCCTTTGTCTTGCAGAGGACAAAGTAGCCTTCTTTCTAATCTCCTTGGGATGTCTTGAGTGTTCCTGCTGCCTGGTAGCTCTTCATTGAGATTCTTTTGCCTCAGACAAACACCTAACTTCTAGCTGGCAAGTTAGTTTGGGGAAGCCAGGAACAGAGAAATGGCCTCTCTGTGTGTAGTCAGATACCTTCCAACCTAGCAGAGTGGGGCTGTACTCTCTGAACTCTTTTTCAACGGAAATACTCTCTACATTTCTGCAGAAGAAAAGAACAGACATGGCAAGGGATAGACGTTGGAAAATGTTGGGAGAGTTTTAGTCTCAAAATGTTTCTTCTTCTCTCTCTTTGATTCTGGCCATTGCTGTATGTGGCTGTCAAAGAACTCTGTCTCGTTTCTTCTTAGACATTCTGAGTTTGAGAGACAGTTAAGAACTGCATATAATGGGTTTTTGCCACTTGGCTTCATCATAATGTCTGAATACTATAGTTGGGGGCCACAAAATACTTGCATTACTAATGCCATAGACAGACAGCCAGGCACACCACAGGGTAGTGGACTCTGAGGAGGATCCAGGACCATGTGGCAGAATGAAGATCCCTTCTTCTAAGCTCAGAAGAAGGGAGGTCCTGCATCCCACAGTGTATGAGGAGCTCGCTCATCTTCCGGGCTTGCAGTCAGGCTGTCTCTGAATCAGGGGTAAGGATGGGATGGGGATAGAATCTAGAAAATCAGGCCATGTTAGGTCTGGCAATTTCAGGAACTGTCAAAAATTCAGCCTCAAATGGGGAGCTTTATAAAACGACATGGCCCTGGCTACAGCGCCCTTCCTCGTGGTGAATGAGAAGTTTGTGGTAGTAGCTTTTGTTGACTTCGGATTGCATCAACCAGTGCTTTATGGCATCTTCTATACAGCAGGCCCCAAGGAGCTGCCAAGGGACTCAGTCAGATAGTCCGGAGTGCTCCTTGGAAGCAAGTGTTCTTCTACTACCTTGAGTCAAATTCAGGTTTAACAAGAAGGATGTTGGGACCAGGCTGTGGTTTGCTGCTAGAAAGGGCTTGCCTGGCAGAAGCAAGGCCCTGGATTCCATCTCTAGCACCACAGAAATCACACCCAGCATTTTAAACAGATAGCCGTGCCCACGGGAGGCCTGTTCTGTGTCAGCGTTCTCTAGGGACCTGTTAAGATCAGACAGTGAGCAATGAGTCTGCCACAAGCTGATTCTATCTCTGCTTCAAGGGCCTGCTGCTCAGATAAGCCCCATAGTGGCAGCTGAACTTTGCCTGTTGTATTAGTTGTACGTTCACCCTGAGCCTTGCCCCTTCCCCACTGGTTTCTATTACAAAGCAGGAAATTTAGGCCCAGAGGGTTTAAAGCACATTGAGGGCAAATGAGTAGTAAATTGTTCAACCAAGATCAAATTTCTTCCTCTTAGCCACTATGCCTTCCCTCCGTGTAAGTTGAGTCTCACGAATCTTGGTTTTTTTCTTTCTTTCTTTCTTTCTTTCTTTCTTTCTTTCTTTCTTTCTTTCTTTCTTTCTTTCTTTCTTTCTTCTTTTGTGTGTGTGTGTGTGTGTGTGTGTGTGTGTGTGTGAGAGTGAAAGAGAGAGACAGAGAGAGATACTTAGGATATATGACATGTTATTATAGCTTATGTAGGATTGTATGTTTTGGCTTGTATGTGGGTGTGCATACATATTTACACACATAGCTATGTGGAGGCCTTACTCAGTTTCTATCACTGTGATAAAATGCCATGAACAAAGCAACTTGGGGGAAGGGTTTATTTGGCATACACATCATGATCACAATCTGACACTGAGAGACAGAAAGAAGCTCCATCAGAAACCCGGAGGGAAGAACTCACATAGAGACAGCGGAAGAGGGCTACTTACTGGCTTGTTCATTGTAGGAAGTCACTCGCCTCTTTCCCTCTGTATTCACTGAGGCATGATTTCCCAGTCAGATCCAGAGCGTGCTCTCCTGCTTGCCCTGGCGCTCCCCTCTCAGCACTTCTGAGGCTGCAGTTATGGAGAGGCCACCAGGCCCCCTGTCCTTCTGGAGGGTGTCAGGAGTTCAAAACGCTCACCTTCACACTGTGTGCCGAGTACTGGAACTGCTGAGCCATCTTCCCAGCCCAGTCTCCATCTCGGGTCCTGTGTCTACATGCTTGGCATTGAGGAGGCTACCTGGCTTGGGTGGCTTGTGGCTTTTTCTGAACGGTGTGTTGCAGCCGTAGATATTTAGTCTAAGTGCCATGACAGCTCATCTCTGAAATAAAATACTGGCTCTGGTCTTTTGTCTAACTTCTGTGGGCTTGTTCCAGGGAGAGAGTGAGCTACAAGTAGATGAAGGAAAGTAATAGATAGAAATATGCTTTAAAGACATCTCTGCAGCCACCTGGAATTGTGGTTTTTCTAACCAGGTGCATAATTGCGATAGGCTAGGAATGCTTGTATGATATGTAACTTAGAAGTCTTTAAAAATAAAGCAAGGAGAAGAATACATTTGTTTTCTAGATGTAAAGTGAACATAAGGGGCCCATTGTGGGAATAAATTCTTGGATTTTATAATTTCAATGGAAGAATAGGTCTTTTAATGTATAAATAGAACCTAATAAAGATAAACCTGTGTAGTGGCTAAGCATACTGATGTAGAATATTTTAACTGTAGGCTGGCTCACCTGCATACTTTATGGTTCCTTTGTTTCTCTTTCTATGCAATCTGTCTCCTGTTAAATTAGAAGTTGTGTGGAGCCCGAGAAGTGTGGCTCAGCCTTTAAGAACAGTTGTTGCTCTTGCAAAGGACCTGGGTTTTGGTTCCCAGCACAACTGTTCTCAACTCTAGTTCAGGGGATTTGATGCTCCCTTCTGACTTTGGGGCACCAGGCGCGTACATGTTGGCCCATGTATATACATGCAGGTAAAACTCAAGCAGATGTAAGCCAAGTAAGTCTAAAAGAATTTCGTATGATTCTACCTATCTCACGGAACCATTCTCTGCCTGTGGGATGTGAGGTTGGGAGCTACCCAGCTGACTCTAGCTGGAGGTCACACAGTAGGTGAGTTATAGGCAATTCATCTTCACTTGGGGTCACAGGACTTAATATGTTTCTTTTCCAATAAACGTCCAACATATTTCTTCATCTTAGGGAAAATTTATGATTCGCTTTGCTTCATCTTAAGGAGAATATTAATTTCTTTATTGGTTAGTAAATTATGAACAACTTTTTGTCATGCATGTAAATATTTTTCATGTTTATCTTTTTGCAAAAGTGTCCATGGAATTTTTTTCCATATTTTTTAATTTGTGTATTTTAATTTTTCTCTGTGCGTGTGTGTATGTGTACATGTGCATACAGTTGCCACTGGATGAGGGTGTCAGATCCCCTCTGAAGCTGGAATACACATACACACACACACACACACACGGTTGTAGCTGCCTGGTGTGGGGGTTCTTGGAACCTAATTCTGATCTGCCAGAGCAGCAAACATTCCTAACCACCGAGACCCTAATTTAGTTTTTGTTGTTGTTGTTGTTGATGTAGCAAGCCACATGTCTTATTCTTTTATACTTTCAGATTTTGCCTTCATGCTTAAAAAGATCTTCATTATCCTAATGTTATAAAATATTCAGACACATACTCCTCTGCTAATCATTTGATTCTGTTTTCAGTTCGTGCTTTCATAAGTTGAGAAGACATGATAAATAATATAATAATAATATTACCAACATAATTAAGCCATATAATTTATTAACTCATTTTCCTTTCCCACCTAGGCCTGATGACATGTACCTGTTCTACACGAATACTCTGCTTGTTGTCAGCTTGCTCTGTGTGTTCACTATGACGAGGCTTTTTGATAAATCTGTAATTGATGGTGTTTTTCTGCTTCTTGTTGTGTTTCCACTGAGTAAAGTGTCAGAGGGTGAGGTCTCCGGGCCTCAGAACGGACATGACAAAAAGCTGAAGCAAGAAGGAACTGCTTGATAATTGAATCCCAGGAACTAAGTGGGAGAGAAGCGGACAGTTCCGCATGCTAATGGGGGTGTGGGAGGAGAAGAGGACACAGGGCCTCAAATTGGTTTAGACATGGTGACAGGGTGCAGGAAGAAGGACACATGGAGTTGGTTTTTTGTTTAAATTCAAATCCATTAAAGCCTTCCTAACACAGAAGGGGTGTGTGTGTGTGTGTGTGTGTGGGGGGGGTGTTCTGTCTCTTTGCCAACAGTAATGTAATTTTGGTCTTTGCATAAGTGTCCTGGGACCTCAATTCCCTGTCCGCACAGCAAATTCCCAGCACATGTGGTGTGTTGGAAACTCATAGCTTCCGGAGTTATTTCCTTTTGTTCTTAGTGTAGGGAAAATGACCAAACATATAGACTTTTTGCTCTCAACCTCATGTCTCTAAGGGTACTTGCTTCTAATGGTTTTTCTTATTGTTCTAGGTATTGCTGCTTGAAGCTTCTCACTCCTCAGGATCTTTTCAGGGAAACCGAAACTGAATAAACTGAGAATTTAGGTAAGTCTTTAAAAACAGAAAGGAAGGAAGGAAAGAGGGAGGGAGGGAGGGAGGGAGTAAAAGAAAAAAAAAAAAAACTCATTGACTGAGTCCTGGGGGCAGGAGCGTGTGTTGGTATCTTTCCCCAAAGTGTTTCAGTGCTGTTTCTTACCCCTCTCTGTGGTGCTCCCCAAGGTGTCTATGCCGCAGCTGGTATGCATAGTCCTTGGTCATGGTGCCTGCTTGCTGTTTGACAGCATGGTTAGATAGGTGAGAAGGGATGGACTGTAAGCTGAGCTTTTCCCTTACCAGATAGTCCTCATGAATCCCCATTCACCCCCACTGGGTTGCTCTGTACATATTTTGAGAGGGTGAAGATTGGAAGTGCTGGGTAGAGAACTAATCTACTAGAAACTCCCAGTAGCCCTTGAAATGGAAGTGAGTGGCACCTGGGGGCCTTCAGGGTTGGAGAAGGTGGCTGTTGACCAGGAGGAGTAAAGATGAATTATAGGTACTAGGTTTTTCCTTTTAGGACAGCAGGGTCTCAGGTGGTAAGCATGAAAACTCTGGACTGAGATGTAGGGATACGCCTGCCGATCCTGGGTCTGCTAAGGTTTAGTCTGACGGGGCAGATCTAGTCAGACAGTGAAATGGACCCGTCAGTGCTTCAGCCGTCAAGTAGTGTAGTAGGCCACCCACGTGTTTCAGTTCTAGTCCTAACTGGCTCAGGACCCTGGGGCAGATCGTTTCTATCTCTGTCCGACTCTGTCTTCATCTGAAAAGCTTGTGGGATGGTCTAGGCTAATTGTTTATATGCTTTGAGATTTTGGGGGGATAGCAAAACCATGTTAGGAACAATTTCCAGTATCTTTTCCCTGAAGATGAACAGATGACTGTTGGAGCGCAGAGGGAATGCAGTGTATATTTATTTGTACTTCTACTTCCTGTCTGGAATTTTTCATGATAGAAGATTACAAAATAATACTATTCCCTGCTAGAATCATCTTATGAAAGAATGAGTGTTTTGATACTAGAAGATTGGGGGCAGGGTGTGGTGGCGCATGCCTTTAATCCCAGCATTTGGGAGGCAGAGGCAGGCAGATGTCTCAGTCCGAGGCCAGCCTGGTCTACAGAGTAAGTTCCAGGACAGCCAGGGCTACACAGAGAAACTCTGTCTTGAAAAAACAAAACAAAAACAAAACAAAACAAACAAACAAAAAAGCTGGTCTTTCCCAGCCTTTCCTCCTCTCCCTGCGAACCAGTGACCATTAGTGGAAGACTCAGGAGCAAGGACCTGAAGGCTGACATTGTTATTCCCTAGAGTATATGCCCTAGAATAGTGTCCTTTTTCCCAAACTGGAAACAAGGTTGTGACCTAGGCAGACTTGTCTGCATTCGAGGAAATGCCCTTTCGGCTGGCATTGTGGAACTAAGAGAGGTCAGAGGTCAATCTGACTTTAAGGGACTGTTCTATTGGGAGCCTAAGTAGAAACGCCTCATTTTAATAAACATAGAATTTCCTGTCATTAATGGGGAGTGAAAGCTTGATCATGGTCTACCAGTCTGATGAAAGGCCACATCAGCTTCCTTCCCACTGTGGCAGGCAGCTCTGGCCAGCGTTGGATACTTACGACTGTCTATTTCAGAATTGGGAAGAGGGGAAGGGTGTGCCAACATCTTCAGAGAGGTGAGCTTGACACTTGGGCCCTAGAAAGTCAGTGGCCCCAAGTGTGACTTCATGGATAACTATAGATCAAGGGCACAGCCAAGAGTTATGAAGTTGCAGCAGTAAGATCTGAGTCAGATGTGAAAGGAGTGTACTTGGTGACATCTGTGTTGTGGGCTGTGGAGAAGGCATAGTACAGTTCTGTTGACTTCTCCTTGGGTGGTCGTGGTGGTGGTAGTGGTGGTGTGTGTGTATGTGTTGCAGATGGAGAAAATCATGGCTGGGATTGCTACTAGACAATGAAGTCATATGAGGGACAGGCAGAATGCTTCCTGCTCCAGGAGGTTGCCACCATTCCTTTACTTCAGAGAGCCCTGGAGGTGCTGTGTTGTCTGTGTTTAGGGCATAGTTTTGTGTATTTTCCTCATCCTGTGATTTCTGGCTTATGTTTCTGCTATTAATTCCTTTTTCAGAGAAACTCAGAATGGAATTTGACAGTCTTACCTGGCTGTCTTCTGCCTTGGCACCCCAGATCTTGGCTTACTTCCCATTTGTTATGCCTCAATTCTCAGACTCTACCCCAAGATTATTTAATCACTGCCCTTTTCAGGAGTGAGAAAGGCTATATCAAGCAAGAGTATAGGTGTTGCTTTAGATGTGTAGGACTCTGAGAGATCACCTGAACTTTTGACATGCCTGAAAGTGTATATGCTAGGTGGGGCTTTTATTTTGACATGAACCAGTGAAAGGAAAATTGCTTTAAGGGATCTCTGGACTCCAGATTGGAATAAAATTTAATGAATGAACAATGAAACCAATCAATCATGTTCAGGAGCTTTTCAGAGAAGCAGTATGTTCTGGGTGGGATCTTATAGGGATGAATGGTTAAGGGCTGGAGACAGCCATGCTTCTCAGAAATCAGTGTGGACTTTCAAAAGGTCCTGTGTAAGCATGCAAGTGAATGTGCACGCATGTGAGGAGTGAGATGCTGATGGAAGGGTGGGGAATGATAAATGGCTAGTTTAGTTTTCTATTTAACGGCTCATGATGTGTTCTGGATTGGAGTGGCAGTGCTATCTGTTAAATTTATCTCTATTCACTATAGCTTATTAGAAAAATATTTTAAAGGCTATCTTAAATTTGAAAAACCAATATATTGGTTTGGACTCTCTGGGAAATTTGTAGTTCCCATTGCTGTTTAGGGGAGGATAGCCAATCTGTAAAAGTCAAAGTAGGACCAGTATAAATAATTGGCGCTCTATACCAATCACTTAAAGGCTATGATGTCAGTGGATAAGCTGTTCGCATGCCTCCTTTTCTTCATTAAAGATGAAATCAATCATGCGCTTTGATCTTCCCAATGTGCACCATCAGCTGGTTTTTGACTTTGGCTACTCCGTTGTGTCCCGCCATGGGCCGTCTGAGTGACTGAGGATCCTCTCTAGATCTGGGTTTCAGCACCTGCCCTCAGACCCTTGCTCTGCTGCTGCAATGCATGCTTTCAAACAAAAGCAGCCACAGCTTTCAGATTGGTTGTCATCGTTAAACTCATCGATGAGCTGGTTAGATGCTCAGTGGGGAAAAGCTCTTGTCATCAAGATTGATGATCAAAATTCAACCCCAGGACTCATAGGGTAGAAAGAGAAAGTCTGTTTTCCCTATATGCTGTCCTCTGACCTCAACATACACACACACACACACACACACACACACACACACACACAAGCATATGTGTATCCTCACAGGTACATAAACATGCATACACACAACATAAATCAATCAATATGAAATAAAAATAAATTAACCCACAATTGAACATGGTGTGCCATTTCCTTGAACTTGGTGGCTAACTATGTGTGTCCATTTTTTTTCTTTGAAGTTAAAAAATCCTAAGGGAAAACTCAAGATTCTAAAAATTGATTACATTTTATGGAACCAGTGACTTTTTTCAATGAGTGTTTTTTGCTTGTATTTACATATTTTCCTTTGGAACATGAACCTTTAAAAAAATAATTCAGTCTTCAGGGCTGGAGAAATGGCTCATGAGAACCTGAGTTTGGATCCCCAACACCCACATGAAAATCCAAGTGTGACAGTGCACATGAAATCCCAGCACTAGGGAGGCAGAGACAGGTGAGCCTCAGGGCCCCTGCCAATCTTCACCTTCGTGCGCAGACACAGGAGCATGTACATACATGTCCAAATAAGTGATCTCTCTTCTCTTAGGCTTCCAGACTTAGAAGATTCAAATTGATCAGGAGAATTAGCTTTCCAGATCTATAAAAATAACTAGTCTATTTGCAGAACTGAAAAGTGACTAAATTAAAAGAAAAACAACCCACACTTTAGCATCACCTATAATAGTAGCAATAGCCCGTTGATGAGTGTATTGGCAAAGGCTGAGCAAAGTTCCATTGCTGTGATGGAAAACAGTGATGAAAATAGGGGGCCTTAAAAATTAAGTTCAACTGATACAAATGGTTTTAAAAAGTGAGGCTGAAACAGATAGCTTAACTGTTCACAGCATTCCTACCTTGTCCAGAGGACTCAACATTAGTTTCTAGCACCCATGTCAGGTGGCTTACAACTGCCTGTCACCTTCGCTTCAGAGGAACTGACCCTCTGTTCTGACCTCTGAGCCCAGGCATATACATGGAACACACACATGCGTGTATGTATGGATACTCACGTACACACATATGCACAAATACACACAAGCACTAAATAGTTCAACATTTTAGTGGGAAACATCAAAAAATTGGATCACAAAAGACCTCATATAGCCAAAGACATCTTGAGCTAAAAGAATCTAATTAAAAGCACCCCACCTCTTGACTTAATGTATACTGTTGACCTATATTGAGAAAAACAACAGTAATGGATTAGTAGCAGATAAAACAATGAACAGAATAGAAAACGTATGCGTTTGTGGTCAACTGATTTTGACAATTGTGCCTAATAACACACAGTAGCAAGGGGGCAATCTCTGTAATAGTTGATCTTAGGGCAACTGGATATCAATACACAATACTCAGAAATATGAAATCATGCCTTTGCCACTTGTCACATCAAAGTCCAGTCAGAAGTACATTAGGGACTGGGGCAGAGTGCTTTGTAAGCATGTGAGACCTAGGTTCAAACCCCAGCCCCTTAGAATCAGTATTAACGACTTAAAGACTGAATCTGTAAAAAAAAAAAAAAAAACCCTAGAAGAAAACATAAAAGAAGAGATTCTGAGCAGTGGGATTTGGGATATGAATCCCAAAGCAAAGGTAAAAATAGCAATAATAGACAAAGGAGGTTACACCAGACCAAAGGACACCAGAAGAGCAACAAAAGGCCTCAGAGCACCAGCAAGATGTCCTGGGGAATAAAAGGGTTTGTCCTTGCAAAACTGATAGCCCGTGTTCAGTCCCCAAAACCTACCCAAAAGAGCTATATGTGGCATAGCATAACTGTAATCTCAGCGCCTCCAAAGAGAGTCAGGAGGTGGAGTGAGGAGACGTCCCCAGAAGCTCACAGACTACATGGTCTGGAGCGTGTCATGGAGCTGGAACAATAAGTGGAACTGAGCTCGCCTCAACAGGTGCAGGAGAGAGATCTGCCTTCTGCAAGTTGTCATCACACCCTGTCATCACACGTGTGGCGAGCTTGTGTACCTGCACTGGCACACACAGGTCCTACACAAACATACACTCACATACTAATAATGAATGAATGAATGAATGAATGAATAAAAGGGGGTAAGTATGGACAATAGATAAGGACCTAGAAAATCTTATTCAAAGGAGACCAAATATATACTGCTCCTTCAAAAACCTCAAGTTCAATTCCTAGCACCCATATCAGCAGGCACACAACTGCTTATAACTCCAGTTCCGGGGAATCTAACCCCTGCAGGTACTGGACTCATGTGTTACCCTCATATATATATAATTTAAAGTGAGAATAAAATCAAAAACAGAAGCAGAAGCAAAGGATCCAAACATAACACACCAAAGGGTCCTCAAGAATATGAGTAAACACTCAAAACATTGAGTTTCAGAGTAATGGAAGAAATGGCTGGGAGGGAGTTAGCAGTGAAAACTGTGGTGAGCTAGGACTGCACACCCGTGAGAGCAGCTCACAGGAAGGCGATGAGAGATACCGAGAAAAGGGAAGCCTTGCATGTGGGAATACCACACAGGATCCATCAGTCCCACAGCTGAGTATGTATCAGAAGTGAATGGAATAGCAGAAAGAGATCCGCATGGCCATGTGGGTTCTGTTGTTGTTGTTTTCAGTTCTTAAGTTTTTATTTTATTATTTGTGTCTGTGTATGTGAATGCTACAGTGCATGGGTTGAAGACAGTGGATAGCTTTCAGGAGTCAGTTCTCACCTTCAGCTGCGGGTTCAGGGACTCAGACTCAGGTCATTAGGTTTTTATGGAATGTGCCTTTATCTAAGGAGCCATCTTGCCAAGCAAGCAGCATTACTCCTAAGAGACAAGATAAAACGTTTGTATGTTATCATTTAACAAATAAATTTTAAAAATGAGCTGCATGTACACAGTGGCATGCTTCTCCACCCTGAAGTCAGTAATCTTGTCTTTCAACAACCTGAGTAAATCTAATGTGTCATTAAATGAAAAGGCATGGAAAGAAAAATACTACATGTTATTTCTATGCAGAATCTATAAATGTTGAACTTGAAAAGTATAGTGATGGCCAGCAGCTGCTTGGGGCTTTGAAGCTGTAGTTAGGAGGAATGGATCCAGAGATCGCTCCCACAGTATGATAGCAATGTTAATGATGCACCATTGAAAACTGATAAAAAAAAAAATGTGTGTTCTTACCACATATAAAAGCACGAGAGGTAATACATGTTACTCAGTGTAACCATTTGTAATATAAGTCAAATTATTACAAATAGTTCAAAACAGGAAGCATTTCAGAAAGCTGGTGAAAGTATTGGGGTCTTAGGTGGGCGTGGTCGCATAGGGTTGCAGTGCCAGCAGTCTGGACCCCACATGGTCCTTCTCAGAAACAACAACTCCTTTCTTTGCAAATATTGTTTGTGTGTGGGGTGATTCTCATGTGTATCTCTTCTTACATTATTAGTGTCTGTCTGTCTGTCTATCTGTCTCTCTGAAGTGCCATGTGGGTGGATGCAAGGGCATATGTGTGCACGGAGGTAAGAGATCAACTTGAGGTGTTTCCTACCTCACCTCACATGATCTCTCACAATTTGGAGCTCAGTGGTTCAGCTGGCCAGTGAGCTCCAGAGATAGCCTGCTGCCACCTCCAGCACCAGGATTAGAACTATGGGCCACTGCAGATGTAATTTTTATTCACCTGAATGTAATTGTTGTCTACTAACCTAGGCCTAGTCTTGGAAGCTTCCATCCTCCCTACAATCTTATCTAGACCTAGAAAGTTTTCAGTTTCTGAGACTTACTGCTGATTAAGCTCTCCCTTTCTTGCTCTTTTGGATTTTGGCTGGCTGGTTCAATTCAGCCAGGAGTTTGTTCTGGCTCAAACTCCTCTCCAAGATGATTGATTCAATCTGGCTTCTCTCAGCTTTTCATGAATTGCACTGTTTGGCCTCAAACTAATTCTAGCAATCTGTTCTAATCTTCTAACTAGCTCCTCCTTCCTGGTCCATTCTGTCTTCATCTGTGCCTAGCTTGTTCTCTCTGCAACCTGCCTCTGTAAGCCTCACCCAGTGAGACTGCTTCCTCTCCTCTGCACTGCTGTCTCTTAAGTAGCTTCCCTTTTCTCTCTCTTCTCATGAGAGCTGGGCATATCCCATTCTGTCAAATTGTTCCCTGATTTATCACTTTGTCTGCCACTCAAACATCACTTTCAAACATGGGTGCTTCCTTCTACAAACTAACTTTACCTTCATTGTTTGGGGTTAATGTAGGCTTAGATTTTTCAAAAACTACTTTAAAAGGGGTTCTTAAATGCTTCAACCACTCTTCTAGCCCACTAACAAAAAGTAGGCGAGAAAGATGGTTCATAGGACAAGGGGGGTGTGGGCCTATTTAGAAGTAGTTCTTTGGGGTGATACCCATCTTTGTTGTCAGGATATCAGCAGTGATATCCAAATCATCAAACATGAATCAGTAGCAGCAGCTCAACCCAGAAGAAACCACAAGGCTCCTCTGAAGCTCCATGAGTCTGCAGAAGTGGCAAGAAGCAGCTGGAATACCATGAGAAGGCTTTGACTTATTCTCTAGAAGGCATGACAAGCAAAGATCTCCCAAGACCAGCAAAGCCTTGCAAGGCAAACCAATGCAAGAGTCTTACCAGCTGAGCCATACCACAATTAGAAATAGTCTTTTCCAGTAAACAACATAATCTCAGGATTCACAGTATGATCAAATAGCCTGCCACAGGCCACCACATGTGGCTTTTCACATGGGTCCTGGGGGTGTAACTCATCCAGCAAGCATTTCCCTAGCCCCTCCCTTTGTCAGTTTTCAGAGCTGTTTCTGGGTGTCTTATAGTCTCCAGTCGGCTCATTCCCCATCCTTTCTTCCTCTTATGGCTGATTGATGCTTCAGGGCTTCCCGGTGTCCAAGAGTCTTGTTTTCTCCCCTCCATGCTGTCTCTTTGTTTACACCAACCCACCCCTATCAGATCTTCAGTTTTGGGCAGTGATATCTTTAATTTTATATTCTCAGGATTGGCGATACATGCATACACTCTAGTTTGACAGTTTTATTAGGTTTTTGTTGGTAGTACTGATTGAATCTAGTGTTTTATACATGTTTACCAAGCCCCCTGCCGCTGAACCATATCCCTTTACCTTTCTGTTCTCGTTTAATCGCAGTTACAGCTTGGATGATTTAGCTCTTGGTTCTAAATGTGAGGAGCCAGTAAGCAATATTTGATATAATTAAGTAAATAAATACTGTCTCCATCCAAGCATGCTAGGGTGGTAGTCTAATGCCTTTGCCCTTCAGTGGGGCATGGCTAAGTCAGGCTTTTACGCTGCACCAGCAATCTTGAATGCAGCCTGAAGTTTCCTAGGCTCTGTCCTCATCTTCTCTCTGAGCAAGCCACTCTGCTTATGAATTCCCCCGACCCTGGGCCTCGAGGTTTGTCTCAGCAAGCCCCTGAGCAAGTGCTGGTATTAGGGAAAACCTCCTTCCCATGCTAGGTGACAGTTCAGGGACTGGTATGGAGAGGGGAACAAGAATCTTAAGCTGAAAATTCACCACAGTTTACTGGGGACCTGCTACATACCCAGGTCCTGGAAGCCTGGTATCTCTTGAAATCCTCAAAGCAGCCCTGCAGAACAGGTGGTGGTGTGTCCATTTTCACATACACAGGTGGTGAGGGATGGCTGAGTGACCTGTGAGAACCCTGGGCTGAATTGTTTCTCGGATTCTGGGACAGGCTGGGCATGGTGGCTTGCTGTGGCTCCATAGGCTGGAGATGCCTTCCTGGGCTATGGTCCTGATGGCCACACTTTCCTCAGGGAGCTTCTGCCCTTACCTGCCCTTACTCTTGTCAGCTCCGCCCAGCTTCTCAGACTTGTGACCCTGAGCTGATTTTACAGAATCCTGCTCTGGCTTGGGGAACATCCATTCCTACACTGCTCCTGTGCTGAATTTGAACTGAGGGAAGGAGCACCTTCCTGGTGCATGGTAAAAGTGCTTTGTCAGCAGTTAATTGTTTCTGTACCTTGTCTCGCCAGCCTTCCCACCCTCTACCCACCCCCTACCCACCACCAAGCTGCTTTGAACCCAGCTTCAAGCCTTTCTAGGTTCCTAGTTACCTGGGACAGATTCTAAACTGCCTTCATCAAAAGAAGAAAGTATATGAAGTTTAAAGTCTTTTTTTCCTACCTGATATAAATAAACCCCAATACACCATATTTTCTTTAGTTTATTTACCTCGGAGAGGTGAGGAATGGTTCAGTCTCTCCTGCTGAATGTCTGGCCCTTGTTGTCCAGGACTCTCGGCTGGACAGCTGGCAGCAAGCTGGTGGGCTCCACACTTAAATCAAGAACGAGGCACTAGCCTCCTGTCTTCCCAGAAAGCCGGGTTCAGAGGAATCAAACTCAAAGATACATAAGGATTGGCCTCGGAGGAGGGGATGGTGTGAAATGTTCTCTCTTGTTTATGTTTGCAAACACAGTGCAGAGGAGCAACGGGGTCTGTGAGTGACAGTGAGCAGGAGTAGTAGTGAGTGTCCAGAAGAGAGAGGCTTTTGTGTTTTGTAAGTGTGAGTTTGGGTGCATCAAACAACGTGGGTGTCAGTCTCCACCTGGGGTCAAGTCCTGAGGTGAGCTGTTGAGGCCTGGCTGAACAAGGACATACTCCCATCACAACAAGATTTCAGGGTGATCTCGCCAAGCCTTAATTGGGGTAAACTTCTAAAGTCAGTTCCCTGAGCGAATATCCCTTCTCGACAAATATCACATATAAGAATTGCTTGAGGGAGCTGGGAAGATGGCTGGGTAGTAGTAACAGGGCTTTCTCTGCATCGAGAATTTCTAGCACCCAGCCAAAAGCATGGCTCTGTGAGCCTGTAAACCCAATGCTGTAAACCCAGTGCTAAGGGTTGTTGTCCAGCCAGACTAACTGAAAAAAAAAACGAGAGACCCTATCTCATGAGGAAAAGGTAGGAAGTGATAGAGTAGGCCACTCCGAGTCTTCCTCTGACCATCATATAACACACACAAGCAAGTCCACTCACACACTCATGCACTACTTTTCTGTAGGGGTGTGTGGGGGAGAGAGAGAAGAGAGAGAGGGAGAGGGATAGGGACAGAGAGACACAGAGAGACACAGAGACAGAGAGACAGAGAAGAGAGGGCAAGGGAGAGGGAGAGAAAGAATGAATCACTTAAACCTTACTTTAAACATAATCCATGTGCTTTAATTTAGTTTTTATGTAGATGCTCAATTGACCTCATACTTTTGGTCAGCTCCCACTTCCTTTGAAATGACTCTAACATGCTTTGTATGTGTCTCACCTTCTGCCCTGACAGTGTTGCAGGCTTCAGTATCCCATTCTTGACTAGCCTTGAATTTGCCCTGTCTCCAAGGACTCTGTCCCTTTAGGTGTTCAGAGGACACAGTTGGAGAAACCTGGCACACTGATCACTGTGCATCTTCCCAGTGGACACGACTAGAGACTGTATGTGAATACGTAAACAGGTTATTAGTTCACAAGGCAATTCAGTATGTAAGGTTTTCATCATCTCCCATTCTCTCTTCTGTGCTCCACATCCCAGTTATGGTGAGACCACAGCTATTTTAATCTGCTTTATCGCATGCTCCCTGTACAGTGGTCCTCATTGGAAAGATGCTTGAGAAACTGGTTTGGTTTTATTTTCCATTCTCAGAAATTCCTATTGGTACTTAAATGGCTATTCTAGTTTATTCTGTGTGTATACATGCGTGTCTATGTGTGTGTTTGTGTTCATGGCTGTGGGTGTACTTAGAGGCCAGAGGACAACTTCAGGTATTGTTCCTCAGATGCCACCCACCTTACTTTTTTGAAACTGAGTCATTCAATAGCCTGGAGCTTGCCCAGCAGGATAAGCTCTCTGACCAGAGAATCCATAGCAGAAGGGGTAGGGGAGTTCATTGAGGCCTCTGTAAGCAAGGGACTATCACTGGTCCCATTGGCCTGTGACAGAACCCCTTCCTAAGTTCTCTACCTTAGGTACCAGCACCTTGAGAGTTGGGTTTTATTGTATGAATTTGGGGGCCACAAACAATAGCAGGAAATGTAACATTTACCCCATCCTCTTTCTCCTGTTTCCCCCATCCCATAGGATCCGTTGGGTAGCAATTGAAAGCATTACTGGTTTTTTTCTTGGAGAACTCATACATATGCAAACTCATGTATGCTCTATCTGTTGTTCCCTTCTAGGTGGACACTAACATGCAGCATACATGTTTCTTCTCTTGTTTTTTTTTTGGTTTTGTTTTTTCCTTCTTTCTACAGGTCCCGGTTCTTATTCCACAACCCCATGTGGAGCTCATCATCCTTCACTCCCTGCAGTGTTCCTGTCGTCCATTCTGTACGTTTGTTCTGTGTTGTCTGGCCTGTGTCCTGTGGGTGGACATCTGGCTTGCTTCTATCTTGTACTGTTCCAAATAGTCTGTGGCAACAGCCTTGGACACTCCCAAGCTTTTTCTTTCTCCTTTTGTAACCTCGTGGTAGTCAATTATGTGTATTTCTTTTAGAACAAGAAAGGTCTCCGCAGACTGTAAGACAACTTACTGTACAGTTTGGGAGCTAGAGAAATACTGGGGTGATGGAATAATGCTTGGGGCAAACAAAAGACCATGTCCATGGTACAGATATTGTATTCTGAATAGGAATAAATCAGGCTTTTGGAAGGTTGGCTAGATCAGTGTCCTGTGTTGACAGGCCTCAGACAGTGGATTCTGTGCTGCAGGCTTTGAGTTAGCGGCTGTCCCCGGGAAGGACTCGACTGCAGATATTTTAGGTTACTGTCTGGGCTGCAACCACACAGCCCTGCTGTTGGAACACAGACAGCAACTGAAGACATAAGTGGGTGTGGCCATATTCCAAGTAATCCTGATTCATGGGCCTTGAAATGCAAATTTGGTATAATTTGTATACATCATGAAGTATTCTTAAGGGTATTTATTTTTTCCATCACTGTTAGAAAACCTAAGAACTTGGGACTGGAGGTTTGTCTGTGGTAGAGTCGCCCTCAGGGTTGAAATACCCAATGTTATCTGGGAAGAGAGAGGGGAGGGGAGGGAAGGAGGAAGAGGGAGGGAAGTGTGTGTATGTGTGTGTAGTGTGTGGGGAAGGGTGAAGGATGAGGGGAGTGACAGCATCTCTCAGTGTATAGGCTTGTTTTGCCAACCTTTACTCTAGGCTTTTTGGAGCCTAGAAGATTCTTAAACATATGAGCTACCTGCTGAGAAGGTTGTAGGTAGTCTTTCAAAGAGGGATTCATCTGTGGCCTGGAGCCCAGGCTCCAGGGGGCTGCCAGTGGCTTGGAAACTGCATTTGGAAGCATCCTGTGGAAGTAAAATGAGATTTCTTTTCTGTTTTTATTATCTGAGGCTGAGAAGTATTAGGAAACGTGTAGCTCATTATATTACAGGATATGAAATTTATTTCTCAAAGCTGTGTTTTCTAACTTTGTACAGATGGTATGCAGAGAGCATATGTAAACCCAGCCTTCTATGCTGTGTGGGCTTGGGGTGATGGTCTCTTCTCCTTCGCATTCTTCTTCTACCTTCTTCTGTGTAGAAATCAGACTGAGTTCTGCTCAAAGGGGAGCCCTCCAGAGCAGCTACCTCGTGTGTCTTGATGCTTACAGTATTCGTAGCCTTTCTGTTGCAAACATACTGTTTCGTTTGTGGGAGGAGAACCATAGTCGACGTAAATGAAAAGTGCATCTTCGGATAATGGAAATTATTAGAGCGCCTTTTAAAATGTCACCGTGGATTAATGCAGACTAGGAGGAGAGGAATGTATTAGAAAGTAGGTCAAGTTGTCTCATGTTTATGAATGAGACAAATGATACTGTAGATTTGGGTTTATAAAACTTGAGTGATAGTATAGTTTATATGAGTTATCCTAGCCTAAACAGTATTACCCAAAAATGTAATTAAAATAAATTGAGTTTGTTTCTTTATCCTTTGTGGCTAAGTATTTTATACCTAATGTTTTACAAATTGAATAATCTAGTAAAAAAAACATGAGCTTCTAGTTATTGTTAATATTTCCTGTATTGGACACAGGGTTGGCTCTCGGAAATTAGAGCCTGAGGAGAGCCCTTCCAGGAGGTGGGTCTTCCCAGAATCCATCCAAGACTTAGAGGACTATTTTCAGTGAGCTTCCCACAGCTATCTCACCTTCCCAGAACCCGGTCAATTCCTTTGCCTTCTGCTGTAGGAAGTTCTTCGATTAGGAGCCCAGGACCTAATCTATGGGCTCAGACACTGAACCTCTAACAT
This sequence comes from Montemys delectorum, assembly GCA_019843815.1. Taxonomy (NCBI): domain Eukaryota; kingdom Metazoa; phylum Chordata; class Mammalia; order Rodentia; family Muridae; genus Montemys; species Montemys delectorum. The sequence goes on from JADRCD010227798.1 coordinate 48,064, forward strand.
AAACAGGTCTTATTTACATCCCCTTCATCCCACAATCAGTTCCAAATCTAATCTACTCATCTATCTCACAGTTGGAGTCTCATCCAAGCAACAAAGGAGTTAGATGGATACATGGTAAGCTTAGGTCTGTGCTTTCTTAGCCCATTAGTGAGTCAGCCCAGCACTTGCCACGTTTTTTGGCCTCATGATATACCTCTTTAGAGATAAACCTGCTACAGTTAGGTGCTCCAGGAACAGAACAGGGTGAGAATTTCCCATCCTTAGATGATAAGTTGTATCATGGTCATAAGCTTTATTTGTTGATTAGTTTTGTTACCTGAGAGACTCTAGGGAAGCATTGTTTGCTACTTCAGTTTTCAGAGCATTAGGGTGGTGTTACTGAAGGAAGGACTGTGGTGTCATAAGTAAGAGCATGCAGTGACCAAGGGATGAGACCTAAAAGACAGTGAGGAATATCTCTTATCCAAGATGGTCAGTCAAGATTCTATCCGCAGTGTCCTGTCTTAAAGCAGTGTCTGTACTAGCTGGGTGGAAAGTCAGAGACATCACCTTGTTCTCTAGCCTTGCTGGCAAATTCCCTGAACTCTGCATTGTTTTATGAACAGTTAGTGCAATTTGGTCATCCCCCTGTTTCCATTCTCCTTTTCCTGTGCCTCTTGCCTCTGCCATCACATCTTCTTGGAGGAGGTTCTAGATAGAAATACTCAGAAATATGTTCCCCAAAATGGGGCTTAATAGAAGAGGATTGATTTTGCAATTAGGCAGCCTTGTGGTCAGGCCTCAACCCCAGCGGTTAACAGGTTTGTGGATTTTGGCAAGGGGGGACCTTTCTGTGCTTGTCCCTGGGCCATATAAAATAGATCTAAGGCTACCCTCTTTATCATCCTTACTTCTGTGCTTGTTCCTGGGTTGTAAAGAATAGATCTGAAGTTAACTACCTTCTCTGTCATGGTTACCTTTCTCCTTGCTGTCACAAAATGCCTAACAAAGGCAACCAAAGATCAAGAACAGCTTGAGCTTGAGGAAGGAGGATTTATTTTGCTTGTGGTTTGTGGGCACAGTCCACCATGTTAGGAAGGTGTAGTGACAGCAGTAGAGGGACAACTGGTCTTGTTGCCTGCACAGTCAGAACTGAGAAGCCAGTGCTGCTGCTCAGCTCCTCCTCTTCCTTTTGTTCGGTCAAAAACCCTAGCCCAGTTACCACAGTCTAGAAACTCCATCATAGATTAATGAATGGCCAAGGCTTGTCTCCTAGGTGATTCTAGATCCTGTCAGGTTGACATTCAATACTAACGATTAAGTTCCCCATAGTAAGATAGTCTTTTACATCTTTGATGGGGTGACATTGTCCCCAGGACCCTACCTCCATAATCACTTTCATCTTTTTTTGGTACCCTGAGATCCTATTCTCACCTTTTGCAGATAGTATAAGCTAAAGGGGAGGGAGGAGAAGAGGGAACATCAATTAAGAAAATATGTCTATAAATTCTAGTTCGAGGCAAGCCTGTAGGGCATTTTCTTAGTGATTGATGGGGCGAGCCCACCTCATTGTGGGTGATGACATCCCTGGGCTGGTGGTCCCATAGCTGAGTAAAACCATGGGAGCAAGGCAGTAAGCAGCACGCCTCCATGGCCTCTGCACCAGCTCTTGCCTCCAGGTTCCTATCCCATTTGAATTCTCATTCTGACGTCCTTTGATGACGAATTGTGGTATAGTAGCATAAGCTCAATAAACCCCTTCCTTCCCAACTTGCTTTTTGATCGTGGTGTTTCATCACAGCAGTAGAAACTCTGACTAAGTTAAGTTAGGTCCTGGAGTGGGGTATTGCTGTGACAGACCTGACCATGTTTGGAGGAGGATTGTGGGAGGACACTGGAACGTTGTGCTAAAAGACCCATTGAGTATTGACAGATCTGTGGGCTGTTCTGTCTGAGCTTTGAAGATAAAACTGTTAAGATCAGGGCTGGAGAGATGGCTCAGCAGTTAAGAGCACTTGGCTGCTCTTCCAGAGGTCTTGAGTTTAAACCCCAGCAATCACATGCAGCTCACAGTCTGCTGTCCTCTTCTGTTGTGTAGGTATACATGCTGACAAAATGCTTACATACATAAACAAAAATAGATGGTAATAAATAAATAAATAGATGATCTTTTAAAAAAAAATGCTGAGAGCACTGCAGGCGATGGACAGACACCCTGTAATAACGTTTCAGAGGGAAACCAAGGCTCTACCAGGCCTTTTCTGTGAAGAATCTGTGGTGTCTCCTCAGCTGGAGCTGAAGAATCCGTTGTGATTAAGAAGAGACCAGAAACACTAAAGTGAAACCCTTTTTACTTGACTGGGACAACTGATGATGGAGCTGAGGGATTAGCAGTGATTAAGAAGAGACCAGCATCGTTGAGGTGACGTCTTCTGAGCAGGTGTTCCCTGAGTCTGCGCACAGAAGCTGTGTTCCACGGGCAGCCAAGGTTGTACCCTGTGCTAGCAGCTGGAGTTTTAAGGCCATCCATGGTTTTGAAGACATGAAGGGATCATAGGGAGAAGCTCAGGCTTAGCGCTCTGAGAGGCCAGAAGAGGCCATGGGTGAAGGTGCAGCCTAATTGCAAAAGAAGACCCAGCAGTTTTGGAGATGCCAGCACCATGGGATGACCACCAAGAACAGCAGCAGCAGTGGAGTAGAGCCTGCCCAAGCCTATAAGACGAGCTGTGTGTGCTGCAGAGGGCAGAGCTGGAGAAGTGACCTTTTGGAGGAGCCCAGAGATCTTGAATGAATCCCGGATACTGCACATTGTGTTATTTACACTGTTGAATTTGGTTCTGCTTTGTTCAGGTTGTGACTGTGCCCTGGTCCCTCCCTCTGAAAGTAAAACAGTAGTTAATTTCTTTTTGATTTTACAGGAGCCCACAGTTGAGAGACTGAATTTTAAAGACATCTCCTGGCTGTGATTTCCTCATACTTAAGCTGCCCCTCCCTCTGCACACAGCAGTCATTTTCTTGTTCTTGATACCAGGTCCCTGGGATGTTGCTTCTGTTTGGAGCTTGTGGGGTTTTCTCCTGCCCTTCAAATGCCCTTGGATTCCTATAAGCTATTCTGTTTCCTCCAGGGAAGGCATCTTTCTTCATACTTAATAGGCATCAGAGTAGGCTCGAGGTCACAGAAGCCAATGTGGCTTCTTATTTGTCACCAGTATGTCGGGACTTTACACTCAGGCTCAGAAGGATGATGTAACCCGCTCACACCATCCTCCCCCTTAATGAGATTATGGCTTCCATCACAGTGATGGTTTCTAGCTAAAATAGACATAATTCTGTTGCTTCTACCTTTTTCTTCTTGACTCCATCTCTTTTGTCTTCCCAGCAACCCCTGAAACAGAGAGGGTAACAGTGGGTGGAGTTCTCTGCACATCAGCAAAACCCATGGGCGTGTCTATGACTTACTGGAATTTTACAGAAAATATTAGAAAATATAAAACCAAAAAGTTTGCAATAGTTCTTTGATGCCATGTGCCAAGCAACTTTCTATGCATTCTCTGTATTTCAGCTGTGACCTGGTCTTTATTCCTTAGGTTTACCTAAGGCACATGAGAAAGAGCTGGTTGCCCACTCTACCATGCCTCTCTCTCTCTCTCTCTCCTCTCTCTCTCTCTCTCTCTCTCTCTCTCTCTCTCTCTCTCTCTCTCTGTGTGTGTGTGTGTGTGTGTGTGTGTGTGTGTTGTTTGTGTATGAGTAGCCCCCCGCCCCCATTCTCAGTTTACTCTGAGCACGCCTGAGCAAAGCATTGTATCCACTGTGAGTTGAATAGGGCTTTTCGTTTGTTCTCTACTTGCTGGACTTTGAGCAGGTGTGAACTTCCCTTCTTTGGTGTCTTACCTCAAGCATCTTGAATTCAAACTACTAATTATATTGTTCAGAATTCAGTATTTTTGTCAGGATTTTGCCAGGGATGTAGATTGTGGGTTTAAAATGTGAGTGAACTGCAAGACTTGAATTTGTGTTTAAATTAAGTTCGTCTGGCATCCTTTGATCTGACTTATTCACCCATTCATTATTTATTCAGTCTGGTAGCATATATTGATGGGGCGCCTTCATTTTGCTGTGAGCTTTATTGTAAGATGGTGGAAAGAGAAAACATTTCTAATAATTAGAAGATTTGAAATATTATGTTTTGTCATATGCAGTAAAGGGTTTAGACTTACCCCTAAAATAGTGGGTGTCCACTCAACAGATGGAGCTGAACAAGCTCTAGACAGACTTACCTCTACTGCCCATGAGGTAAAGAAGGTATTGAAGCAGCCTGGGCAGAGAGGTGTGAAACCCTGCTGGAGTGATTTGAATAGGAAACCATTAACCAAGGAACATAAACAGGCTGGGCCTAGGGCTCCCTGCACGTATGTGCAGCTTGATCTTCATGTGAGTCCTGAGCAACTGGAGAGGGAGCTATCCCAAAAGCTGTTGCCTGTGTGTAGGATAGGTTCTTTTAGCTGGGGTGCCTTGTCTGGTCTCAATGAGAGAGGAAGTGCCTAGCCTCAAAGAGACTTGAAGTATCAGGGTGCAGGAAGATGCAGAGGCAGAGGCAGGGGTTGCTTGGAGGAGAAGGGAAAGGGAGCTAGGAGGAGCATTGTAAAAGGAGATGACAGGGAGGAGAGCAGTGAGTGAGATGTAAAGTGAATAAGTAAAAATAAAAGTTTTACATTAAATTTAAAAAGAGAGAGAGAGAGATGCTACAGTAGAAGATAGCGGAGTTGAGGGACATTTAGAAGTCAAGTTCCTCAGAATGTGGCTAGGAAGACAGGGGAATTTGGGATAGGATCACCTCAATCATGCATCTCCCATTTCTGGCCTTGGCAGGTGTGTGTATGTTGGTTCAGCTATGGTTAGGAACTCAGGAGGGGAGCAGGCCTGGAGGGATCGGGCAGGGCAGGGCTGATGAGTTCAGTTTTGACTGAGATGGATTTGTTAGTCCTGTGAGAGATCTTGGGAAGCTGGGGAGTAGGCTTGGATGAAAACTCACGGAAAGTTTGGATCTCTGTCTGTAGCCTTAAATGAGGTTGAGCAGGCAAGAGTCTAGGAGGAGCTGGCGAGGAGCAGACACAAGGAAGAGCATGCTCCAGTGAGGAAGAGAGCTAGGGCTCCCATGGGCTCAGAGAGGGCAGGACATTCAAGTGGCACTTTTGTCCATTGCTGTGGTGGCAGGTCTGGATCTCCCTTCATCAGCAGAGAGATGAGTCACCTTGGCTGGCGCAGGCTTCAGTGGAGTCCTGAGCAGAAATCAGATGAGGAGAGACAAGAGTGACGTGGGCTGTGTGTGCAGAGAGAGACTGTCCTGGCTCTGCAGCTCTGCAGGGAGGGCAGGGGCAGAGCAGGTGCCTGCAGGGAGGGCAGGGGCAGAGCAGGTGCCTGCAGGGAGGGCAGGGGCAGAGCGGGTGCCTGCAGGGAGGG
>JADRCD010227799.1:0-16766 GCA_019843815.1 Montemys delectorum
AGAAAAGGAGGAAGGAAGGAAGGAAGGAAGGAAGGAAGGAAGGAAGGAAGGAAGGAAGGAAGGAAGGAAGGAAGGAAAGAAATTGGGGGCATCCTTTTGTGGGAAACCCTGGAGCCCTGGCTCCTTTTTTCTCTTTCTGTTTTGCTTTCTATCAGGAGTTAAGCACATTCCTTTTCCATAGGCTCCAGCTGACATGTTTGGCTTCCAAGTCCTTGAGAAATAAATTGCTCTTGTAGTGAGCTGGAACTTCTTCATAATCTGTGAACCAAAACAAAGTATTCCTACTTTATAAGTTGGCTATCTCAGGTTTTGTTACAATGCTCCAAACCTTATTTTTTAGCTGTCATTTAATACAGCATCCTGTAAGATAGATGGAAGAAACTAGAGTCTTCAGAAGATAAGAGAGCCCAAGGATCCAACTGTATTATTTGTGTCCAGATACATGAAGGTTAACAACATGAAAGAGGAAATCTCTTTATAAAAGAGATAATTAAGGTACTTTTAAGAGAAATACATGCTTTTGTTCAGGAAAATTAATCCACTAGTAGAATTAAATATTTAGTAAGGAGAATTTTCAAGTAATTTTAAAGTAGGAATGGAGAAAGGCAGAGAGGAAGAAAGAGGCAGAGTATAAGAGAGGAGTAAAGCACTCAGTCGAATGGTTGGCAGCGAGCATCCACCTCTGTATTTGTAAGGTTCTGTCAGGGCCTCTCAGGAGACAGCTGTATCAGGATCCTTTCGGCAAGCATTTCTTGGCATTCACAATAGTGTCAGAGTTTGGTGACTGTATATGAGATGAATCCCCAATAGAGGAATTATAGAAAGGACTGAAAGAAATGAAGGGGTTTGCAACCCTATAGGAAGAACAACAATATCAACCAGACCACCCCACCCCCAGAGCTCCCAGTGACTAAGCCACCAACAAAGGAGTACACATGGCCCAAGCTGCATATGCAGCAAAGGATGGCCTTCTTAAGCATCAATGGGAGGAGAGGTCCTTGGTCCTGTGAAGGCTGGATAAATGCCCCAGTGTAGGGAATGAAGGGCAGGGAGGCAGGAGTGGATGGGTGCATGGAAGAACAGCCTCATAGAAGCAGGGGGTGGGAGGATGGGATGGGGGATTCCGAGAGAGAGGAAACCTGGAAAGGGGATAACATTTGAAATGTAAATAAAGATAATATCCAATAAAAAATTAAAAATAAATAGAAAAGAGAGTGAGGAGTGGAGGGAGGGTGCTGTCCATGGGAGTCTGAGTTCACGTGCAATGACCCTCATCCGTCAGAATAGTAGCACACCACCAATCAGACTAGAGAAGAACCTGAGCTACCCTAGTGGGGAAGCAAAGCTTTCCACCAAATATGAGAAAAATCCCTTCTAGAAGTAGCAAGACCAGCAGTGTTATGCTAACTGTCCACATTCAACTCAGAAACTGAGTGAGAAGAAATAGAGAACGGATTCTCAAATGCCAAATGACAAGTTGGAAGGGATTGCAAGGCTGAGCAGGTATCATTAAAATGTTCCATTTGAGGCCTGGCCATTTTAAAGCCAGCAACTTACTCAGATCCAACATGTGAAACTCCCTAAATACTATTTTTGTGCTAGGTATAGAATTGGGCTTAATGTCTGTGTACTGATTGACTGAATGACAAGGCAAATGGGAAAAATAGAAAGACATACCTTATTTTCTATGATTTTTCTCCCTACTGTCTTTGAAATGGCATTTCTTTAATGATCATTAATTTGAGGCTATTGTAGAAATGGCCCAAACAATCTGTTGGTGATTTGATCTGTAGAAGGCCTAGGTGTCATGGATAGAGACTAAGGCTCCAGGAAACTTACCTTTAGTGACATTTCATACTTTGAAGGCTTGATTGCTGCTATAAATCAGGGGTTGTGCATTATTATAGTTATTTTTTCTTATAAATGCAGGTACTCAAAATTATCAAATGACTTATTTTTGCCAAATTACAGTGCAAGTCTTCACAGGAAAAAATATGTGTAGCATTTGCTTCCAAAATACTATTTTATTTATCTTTTCCTTCATGTTTATGAGGAGAAACATTTTTTCATACCATTTTCAAAATTAAATGCAGTTATTTGTAAAGGAAAATAATACTTTGGTCTTTCCTAAACTCTGAAAATGATTATTTACCAGGGTGAAGTTTTGCTAGCAAAAATTTAATTAGTATATGTTATAGAAAAATATTTTAAATATGATTCTATGATTATATTCTACAATAACTTGTTAACTGATAAATCATACAATAGGATCAAATAATATTAATGAAACAAAATCATAAGTATTCTAACTTGTTTTTCAAGTATTCTCCTAAAAGTCCATTTTAAAGGTAATTTTTAAAGGGTTCCTCCCTTTTAAACAATAGATCCTATGTTCCTTGTGAGTAGAAAGAAGGTCTAACAATTATCTGAGACCTGAATACCAGGACAATGTCTGGAGTACTAATGTTCAAATTGACTTGGTCATGACCTTAAATGAAATTTCTAAACATACACACATACATACATACATACATACATACATACATACATACATACATACAAAACCAGTGAAATCCAAACAAATTCACATGTGGTTTGGGAAACAGGAGTGATGCAAGCCAGGGGATTAATCACAGCCTTACATTCTACTTAGACACAATGAATAACGTTAGCTCAGTGGTTTTGAGAAGGAAACAGGCATGGTGTGTCTGAATATGGGAATCTTGACATGGGACATGATTCTACTGTCTTACGTATCCTATCTGGGAATGGAGTAGTCTAAGGCGAGCTGTACACACCCTTCGTCAAGCCTCCACCCACAAGGTTTCACAAGGTTTCTTTCCACTAGCCTATGGATTTTAAATTTGGCTATAGGAAAACAGCAGGAAACATGTAGGATGCCTTTGCGTGTGTGTAGGAGTTACTGTGCCAGACCATGTAAATAGGGATAAAGAAAAATACATTTTTTTTAATAGCTTGAACCATTAAAAGCACCAAGTTGGGAAAAAAACAATCATTAAGCTTATGAGTGGGAGAAAGCATGACATGAACAGGGCTGAGGGTTAGGAGACAAAATTACCCATGGTCACTGTGCAAAGAACATATAACCAGGACAGGCTCTAGCCTTAGATTAAATGAGTAGAAAATGTAGGAGATATCACCAGTACATCACCTTTGGAGACAAAGGAAAGACATGTACATATATATGACTTCACATTTTAAACCTAGGTTGGACAGAGAGAGTAGAACTCTCTCATGATTTCCAAATGGACCATACTCTTTTACCCTTTACCTTTTATACCAACTGTCTCTAGTGCCTGGAATATGGCACCCCCGTGTTTTGTCCTCATTGGACTCCTCTGAGATTTGCCTAATATTGACTACTCTGGAAGAGTGGCCCTGTGAGTGTTGATCCCCACCATCTGTGAACAGAGTGCTTGCATGGAATTTTAGAGTGGGGTAACAAAGTTGTTCACCTGTAATCTGATTGGCCTTCGCCTCATTTTCTGACATGTTAGTGTATTAATAAATATTTTAGAGAAGGGAAGGAAGGAGGATAATGGAGAGGGAGAAGGGAAGTAATTGTTTAACTCCATTCTACACAAGTATTCACATGGATAAAGGTGATTTAAGAGAAAGAAAAGGCTCTTACTCCTGCTTCTCCACCTTGCCTCTTATCCCCTGTTCCCCTTCTGTCCCCATTCCCTTCCCCCTCTCTCCATGTGGTCATGGCCGGGCCCTACTTCTCTACTCTCTCCTTCTCTCTGCCTTTCTCTGCCTCTACTACTCTCTTAGCTCCCCTCCCCATGCCCTAAATAAACTCTATTCTGTACTAAGAAAGAAAGAAAGAAAGAAAGAAAGAAAGAAAGAGAGAGAGAGAGAGAGAGGGAGGGAGGGAGGGAGGGAGGGAGGGAGGGAGGGAGGGAAGGAAGGAAGGAAGGAAAATTAGAGAAGAAACAGCCTTCAATGATCTGTACTGGGAAACCAAACTGCAATATTTATCTCTGATTATTTTTCTCATTTGTTTGTTTGTTTGTTTATTTATTTATTCACTTTACATCCTAATTGAAGCTCCCTCCTCCCAGTACCCTCCTTACCTCACCCCTTCCTTTCCCTCCTTCCCCTTCACCTCTGATAAGGGGCAGCCCCCCCCCCCCACCTCCCAGGGAACCAACCCACCCTGGCAATTCAACTCACTGCAGGGCCATGTTCATCTTCTCCCACTGAGGCCAGACAAGACATCTCAATTAGAGGAGCAGGATACATAGGCAGAAAACACTTGCTACATATGTTTGCAGTGAGAGGGTAGGTCCAGCCTTTCTATGCTCTGTGGTTGGTGGTTCAGTCTGGGATTCCCCACGGGTTCAGGTTATTTGACTCTGTTGGTCTTCTATGAGTCTCTATTTTCTCTGGGTTCCTCAATCCTTCCCCCAACTCTTCCTCAACACTTCCTGAGCTCTGTCTAATGTTTGGTTGTGGGTCTCTGCATTTGTTTGGGTCAGCTTCTTGGTGGAGCTTCTCAGAGAACAGTTATAGTAGGCTCCTGTCTGTAAATCCAGGATGACAGTTACAAACAGCCTGAGGCTCCAAGGTAGTTGAAGAAGGAAGACAGGCCTGCAATGTGTCCATATAGAACTTCTGAGGACAATTCAAGCACATCCCCATAAGTGATAATGGTTGCTATTGCATTCATTTATATCTGTCTCATGCAGGGCACTTGTGTATCCAGACCAGCAGTGACAAATATAGCTGTCAACAGTGTCTTCACATGTTGCATCATTGTGACGGGCTTTGACCAACAAAGAGGCATCAAGATCTTACAGTGTGTTCCTGTGAATCCACTACCTGTGTAGTCACAGTAATAATTGTTTCTTCCATCCACACATAGATCTCCATGGAGATGTGGCTGACTGGTGCATTCATCAAAGTTCATAGTGGTCTCCAAGGAAGAAAGGTTTACAGTCATGGAAGTATGTCCCAAGAGTGTCCTGACATGTGGCACCATGCAGACATATCTGGGGTCTACATTCATCAATTTCCCACTCACAGTTCACACCAGAATACTCTTAATGACTGCAAATGTGTGTCTTCCTAACTCATTATATGTACAGCCTCATTCATGCAGGGGTCAAAAGCATATTCATCCACTTCCAAGTCACAGTCCCTGCCTTGGTATCCAGACACACAGAAGCAGGATTAGCCATTGATTCCATCCTGGCAACACAGCCCGATTGTGGCAAGAGCTAGAAGCATATTCATTGTGATCTATCTTACAGAACTTTCCAGCATATCTAACAGGCAGATACAGACAGGGTTCACAGAGGCTTTATGGTGGATGCCTCCAGGTTGGCAGGCGACCCTCCACAGGAATTAGTGGCAGTTTCACAGGTCATCCCACTGTACCTAGGAGGACATTGGCACAGGAAGCCCCTTTTTCCTGGGCTATTCACATGAATGGCAATTCCTTGGCAGGGACTGGAGAAGCAATAGTCTTTTAGATCTGCACGGTCTTTGTCCAAATTATTGGCTTTATCTAAGCAACAATTGTTGTCTTGTGGAAAACCCTTATGCATAGAATTGTTTTGGCAAAAATTTAAGAGAGACCTAATGTGGGACAAGTAGAACCATGTCACTAGGCAAACACTGAGAAGGTTGAGTGGATTCAGAAACACTGATATTCTCATATCTGAGACTGGTAAGCATTTCATCTGCTCCTAACCTAGTTCCTATCCTGAAGCACATGACCATGACAACCCAGATGAGGATTGTTACTGTTAGTCATGTAGCACAAAGCACAGAAACCTCCATGCTAATGAGATATCTAGACAGGCTGACCCCAAGGGTTTAGACAATAAGCTTCCCTCCCTGGACATTCCTTCCTACAAAAGGGATTTCATCTCTGTCTACCCTGAGTCAGTTGTATATACTCATTTTCCAAGATGAACGATGAATAAACAGCTTAGACAAGCAGTGATTGTCTCTCTCATCAAGAACCTAAAAGGGGTAGGGGGGAGTCTCCTTCAGAAGACCCCTCTGCCCTCTGGACATGGACGCTCACCCCCTGAGCTAAGCTGGAGTTCCCCTTGTAACCTCAAAAATAAAGCAGTCTGTTTAGGGATGATAGCTGAGGCTCCCTCTCCCTTCAATAAGATGGCACTTAGAGCTCTGGGTCCCTAGGGCCCTCTGAGAGCTCCAGCTTAGTGAGAAGAAATAGTTTTGGTCAGTGACACATCAAACTGATAAATGGGGCTTTATGTGAACATTGAAGGCCTTAGAGAAGAAAGAATAGACAACGCTGGAACCCTCAGTGGTACCGATGAAAACAGCAGTCAAACAGCAGGGAAAAAAATAGCTTAGACAGTACCTTGCCATTTCAAGAAGTAATCACTGAAAAAAAATGATTGAGATAATTTGTGGGATTTGGTTTTAGATATAAAGACATAGTCAGCACAAAAATAAAAAGAATGTGTTTTAAGACCTATATGTTATGGGATAGAGGTTTTGCTTAGTCATACACCCCTTGACTAGCACATATGAGGCCTTGGATTCTCTCTCCAGGACAAGAAAATAGAAACTAATGAATTTTGTGCAATCAAGTTTTGAAGTTGTAAGACGTGGCTATAATGTCCCTAGCCTAGCAAATCATTACTATCCCTTTCAAATTATTTGGAAAGATTTGAATGTGTGGGGAAAAAAATCTTGAAAGATAGAAAAGAAACCTTTGTGATGTCCAGTGAAGCCTTTTAGAAGGTTTGTGCTTGCTCTATGTGTGCATAGGCACTGTAAGATGCTGTGTCACAATGAAGGCAAGATGATGCTGTGTCACAATGAAGGCAAGAGCTTTTCCTCCTGGTCTTCAAGGGACATTATAGTAATAACTTCCTTATGGCAGTAACTGTTCTATGAAATACATGTTTTGATACAAATAAATAATTTTTCATAATAATATATGCCCAATGTATTTAACCATTCCTCAACTTAGGAATATTTTTAAATGTTTTTATTTTTATTTTTAGAAATAAATTCCTTTTATCCATATAAATATATCTTTGTATTACTCCCTTAGAATATATTCAGGGACATGAAAAGTATGTGAAAATGTTTAACATTTTAATTTTTCTTAGTATTATATGTATATTGTAGAGTTTTTTCAGAATGCAAAGGGTTATAAAGCAAAAATATATGAGTTGACAAATATCTACCTAGCTTGTGTAAAGCCTGACCTCAGTTTAAGTGCCAAACAAGTAGCCCGTTGTACAGTAGAAAATTCCCTCCAACATCCATCTCTATGTATGTGGATGGTGTTCATATATGTGTATGTGTATATGTGTGCATGTGTGCATATAGAGAGAGGAGCTAAGGATCAACTGCAGATGACATTCTTTAGAAATTGTATCTTTTTGAGTCAAGATCTCTCAACTGGCCTAGAACTCAACAGTTAGACTAGGTTAGCTGGCCAGAAAGTCCTCTACAACACTATGTCTCCACCTACCTGGTTCTGGGATTACATATACATAACATCACATCCAGCATTTTTCTTTTGGTTCGAATATCGAACTCAGGTTCTCATGCACATGTGGCTAGCACTTACCAACTGAGTTGGTATATTTTCATTTTGAGATCATTTTGCAGTTTCTCTGAAACCCCTCTTTCTGATGCCAACCTCTACCCCTCTTTTTCTGATTCTACTGTACCATAGGCTCTTGCTACCAAGTCTGGCAGGCTTGGTCTCATATTCTCTGGTTCTTTCTATCTCTTTGATGGGCCTCTCCCTTTGGCTTGGCTGTTCTTTCATATATTTTCATAACATTTTGCTTTGAAAGGGCAAATATGAGAATATCAAGGTTGAAAGAGCTTGTGGTGGTCATAATTGTCTGGTTTGAAATCCATATCTGCCAATTCTGGCCAATGTGACACTGTCCCCAGTATTCAAAATACTTCCATGCCCTTGTTCCTTCAACAGAAAATTGTAGATAACTGTCATAATTATTTTTTAAATTGCTGAGATTAAAGGCATATATGCATGACATTATACATGTAGGAAATATGACATCTTGTTGTGTTGTCGCTATATTGGTTTTTTCTGCTTAATTTTCCTTTGCTAGAGGTAAACCTTGGGGGTTTACTAACTTTCAGACTGATTGTGTTATAAATTACATGTTTCTGGTTTTTGAAGTATTGATAATGCCCTCATTGAGGCTAACTTGATGAGCAGAGTTCCCAGCTCAGTTCCCAACTCACAGCTGTCTCGCCTGGCTCTGAAACATCAATAAGAATCATCTCCCTACATTCATTTGAGCCTGGGCCATAAGTAGTCCCAGGCAGTCTATGATGATACACAGTGCACTCTGCTGTAGAGCCTCTGTATAGAGACTTTCCATCATCTCTCTACTCACTAGTTTGTTACAAAGTTTCATAGCAGTAACATAGGTTCCCTGTTCTCATGGGAGGAAATATAAATGTAAAAAATCAAACAGGAGTTTCAAAGGAACTGTTATTATAGAATTAAAATACATCTTCCAGTAAGGAGCAGAACTGATGATATTTGTATTTTGCTCTGTGGATTTCTGTATTTCCCAAATTCTTTGATTTGCTACTGCAATACAAATTGAGAAGGTAGTTCATAAAAACGGTAAGCAGAAAATGATGAGATTTTGGTAGAAATTTCTCTGCAATGCTATCAACAATGCCAAATAATTCTACATAATCTAATAGATATGTAAGTTCTATAGAGAAAAAATATAAAACTTAATGAGAGATATAAAAAGAAGGTCAAAATAAATGAAAAAATCCAACACAGTTGGGAATGGGAAAACTCCACTATTTCTCGAGTATTTTAATGATATTGCTTTCCTAAACTTAATACCTAGAGCCAATGATATGCACTCTAAACCCCAACATTTGTTTTTCTTTGGTGAATAAGTTGATTCACAAAGAATCTATATGGAAAACTAAGGTGTCAAGACTAGTAAAATGATCTACTAAAGTAAGAGCATTAAAAGAATTGTTCTACTATTATAGAGGTTTATTAAGAAGACGAACATAATTCTGAAACAATTGATAAAATATAAAGTTTTAAAGTTGTATGAATTCATAGAGGCTAGATGTTTGATTATGGTGACAAAAAAATAAATATGAGTGAGATATTGGTTTTCATAAGTAATGCTAGAATCATTAAGCATATGTACAAAACAAAAAAGAAATCATAATGCTACATCATATCTTACACAAAACTGGGATTCCTGGCTGATCACAGAACTGTGTGTGGCTTATGTGATAATGCAGGAAATGCCCTCATAGGCCTTAACTTCCTCTGGTTAGAACATATTAAACATGGGGCACAGATTATAAAGCAAATAATTGAAGATGTGTACATGAAAAGCTTTCATTAAGAAGGTGGGGAAAAAGCCCTATGCAATTAAAAACTCAGTAAGTACCAGTCGGTCAGATTGTACTTGCATTATTCTGCCATTTTCCAGTGTAAGACTTGCTTCCTACTTGTCAGTTTTTCAGAATGAGAGAAAGGTTTCAGTGGAGACTTCCTTATGGCGTATAAACTATAGGATTATATTTTTAAAACAAAATCTCAGTAGTGAGACAGCTAAGTCACAGTGTACGAGTAATTTTGCACTGTTACAATATAATGTAATGCTTTTTTGTGGCCAACAACATAGCAGAGTACCAATGGCCTTGATAATCTGGGATCAGAAGAGACACTTGGCTACTTGGCTAATACTTGCATTTACTGACATGTGACACAGGCATGGGTGTCCCATGCCTGTTTATTTTTTTGTTGTTGTTGTTTTTTGTTTTTTATTTGTTTGTTTGCTTGCTTGTTTTTTATCAAGACAAGAATTGAAAAGAGAAAATAGGGAGTTTATTTTTGTTTCCTCCTATCCTTCCTTTTCTTAGTCACTAAGTGGAACAGCTGTATAGAGCTGCATAGCTATGTAGAGTTGCATAACTGTATAGAATTCATAGCTGCACGCAGTTGCAAAGCTGCATGGTTCAGGCCTGAGAGTTGATTCCTGCCTTAATCTTATTCCTCCTTCCTGATGCAGCGGGTGATTTCCCTTTTGCTCTCACACAGCTCTAAAGCCATTTCCTCCTTTCTATCCATTGTTATCCACTTCTCTAATAAAGACAAATAACAGTACCCAACCAACACTTTAGCTCCCACACTATCTATCCCTTGCCTAACTGGAGGGCATTCTATATTACAAGGTAACCAAACCAGTTCATAGTGGTCCTGGCTATGGAATGCCAGGGCCAGGAAGCAGGAGAGCATGGGTTGGTGAGCAGGGGGAGGGGGGAGGGAACAGGGTTTTTTATTTTATTTTATTTTATTTTATTTTATTTTATTTTTTCGGAGGTGAAACCGAGAAAGGAGATATCATTGGACAGGTAAATAAAGAAAATATCTAATAAAAAAAAAAAGCACCACCTAAGCCTGTCAGTCTGAACTCACACGTACTGCAATCACTCCCAACTGTCTTGTGCACATCCCTTCTTGAACTAAGATCACACATGTAAACTAAAATTTTCTTTAAAATGTTTTAGTTCTGCACCATGTATCCTATATGTACCTAAGTCATATCAACTTTGAATCTTTTCTTTGACAGAATTATACATGAGTGTCTTCATCCTACTCCCACATGGATAGATTCATGGACTTAAAGTCAAACGAGCTGGCAAATGGAATTAACAACTCTTAGCTTTTGGATAGTTATTTAAGCATTTAAATGTCACAGCAATGTGTGCAGGTATACAAACCCATCCATGGCATGATCCCATCTGAGATTTTGTCAGAGCCCTTAGATACGTTAATAAAGTACATTCAGTATAAATAAGAAGGTTTTAAAAAACTATTAAATAATAGCTCCTATTAGAAAAATACTTAGAATTAAAGATATTACTGTTCAGAATGCAGAGGCCCGAATACCAGCTAACCCTGAGGTCTGTCTTCAATACTAAGAATTAGACTGGCATCCTTCCACTCCACTGGCCCACGCTCTCATCTCTCACCTGACTTATGGCCATGGCCTCTCACCACACCCTTTCCTCTTTGCTTTTCTTTCCAAGCTATTTTTGAACACTCCAGTCAGAGTGATTTGATTTAACCATAATCCATTATAGAGCCCAAGCTCTATAATGGTTTTCTAATTTGCACAGAGATTAAAAGAGAGATTTCCTTTATTACTGGTTGGGATCTACTTAGTTCTGTCCATGTGGCTTTCTGGACATCTGCCCCTGTGTGCTTAATTCATTCTGTTCTAGGCTGAGTGCTTTCCTCTGCTCTTGCAGGACATCAGTCACTCCACCTTAGATTTGGAGAAATGTTCTCCCTGACTGGGATAATCTCCTCTTGGATATATATGTAACTTCTCCCACTTACTATGCCATTTTAAGTTTCAACCCATATATAGTACATTTTAACTGCTTCCTTACAGCCCAGGAATATCTAACACTACCTTGCTTAGCACATGTTTACTCTTATACATTGCTTCCTCAGTAGAATGTCAGAGTGCTAAGAACATAACACTAATTCCTATCAACTGAAATATTCTGTTCTCTTGTGAAGTAGGGAGGAAGGAGCTAAAATATCTCCTTAAGATAAGCTAAGAACATCTTAGACAGTGCAGGAATCTCACAAAGCACACAAGGAAACTCAGAAAGTCGTAAGTTTCTGAGATATCTCGTCGTGGCATTACACAGAAAGTAAGCAATGGCTGAGGAGACAAGACTATCTTCGGTGGAACTGCCCACACTGAGCAGTGAGCTGGAGAGATACAGTTTTCAAGACGCATCCACATCTAGGGAGGGATTTGGTAATGTATATGTATCTGAGTCGATTAGGCTCCCCTAAGTGACACCTCACCCCTACTCCTGTAAGTAACCCTGGTCATCTCATTGGCTCGTCGAGAGCAGTTAGGACAAAGTAGTGTTTTGATCTGCCATCATCACCATCTGATATCAGTATCCAAGGTGAATAGATGCATGTCCACATCTCCCCAGGAAAAGTCACAAAACAACTTTAGATGTGTTGTTCATTATTGATTTCCTAAAACCTAGGAGAGTGTCTAATTGAATTCATGTCCCCATAAGAAAGAATAAAGAGCCTATTCATTCTGAATCATGTTAAGGTGCAGCAAAAAGGTGGTCATCTGCGAGTCATCAACTCAATCAATTAAAAATGCTAACATGTTCAACTTCTCAATCTTGAAAACTGTAAGGATAAATTTTTATCATTGAGCCTCCCTATATCATGGCAGTTTCTAGTATACTAGTATACATAAAACTAAGAAAGCCTTATACCTTAAAAATCATCTAACCATGTTCAGCTCATATTTGAACAATCATGTTATTGAGACTTCATGGGTGTAGTTTCTGACATCCCTACAAAACAAGTTCACAGCAAATTCCCTGATATTATATGGCTCTTACAATGTTTCCTTCTTCTCAAACAATGGATGACCCTTAGGTGGAGAAGTTGAATTATTGATAAATCCCTTGGGACTTGACCCACAACTCTGCATTTTTATTGGTTATAGGTTTCTGAAATAGTCTCTCTCTGTTGCAAAGAGATGTTCTGACATGGACTAGAGAAAGCCCATGAGGCCTCAACCCTACACAAAGAACTACAGGCAACTAAGGAATGCTGAGAACAGGGGAAATAATTTTCTGCAGGGAATAACACCAATTGGTTATCCAGTACCAACCGGTCATCTCTGAAAGCAAACATACAAGGATGTTACACAAACTGAGTGGACTGGACTTATAAATTACATAGGAGAATTTGAAAGGAGGAAATAAAAGGAGGAAGTTAAGTGTCATCTAACCAAAAGTCTTACTTAAAAGAGAAGGAAAATAAGGCTGGTAAAGTTAGGCATGTCTGAGTTTCTGTGGAGTACTGTTTGTCTAAATGCAAAACAAAGAATTTTGCTATTAAAAAAGTTAATGATGTTGATCATTTTGCAATATCTTATGGGATATTAAATTGATTTTCCCCTACAATTATATGTACTTCTGCCAATAAATTTTTCTTGCTACTATAAAGGATAAAAAGGGGGAAAACACTGAACTATAATTCTCAAGAGATAATTCTGTCATTCAGAAATGGGAAATTAGATATGTTTAATATAGGCATATTTTCTGTTAGTACAGTTTATTCTGGCTCAAAAGATGTCATGGGTGTACACATAATTGTGCTGTTACTTCTCAGAGCCCTGCTTTCTGAGCACATTTGAAAGGTACTGATATAGCACTGTGACACCATCACTCAAAAAGCTATTATGAGCGCTGGCTGAATTAATAAAAGGGTTCCAGTAAAAGAGATCTCAGTCCCCCTGGAATTAGTACCATTGGACCATAGACTCGGTGTTGTAGCTGCATATTCCAGAGTCCTCTATTTAAAATGTTATTGACTAGTTTTAAACGAATGAGGACTAGCTGGAAGAAACAGGAGTGATGACTTAAGGATAGTCTAGGCTGTCTTCAGAATTCTGAAAGACTTCGATAATAACAAAGGAGTAGATTTAGTAGACCCAATAGCTCTGTACAAAAAACTCCAGGGAAGCACATTTCTAACTGAATATAAGGATACGTGTAGTTATGTGAACATATTCCCTAGTCAGTGTGCTAAAATGTTTTGAAACATAAATGTTCCAGACACCAACATAGCATAAGCAAACGTTCATCATGTTTGGGAAGTGGTTTAGCACGATTGACCTGATCATTCTAACATGAATCTGCCATTCTATGTAGATGCTATGTATAGAAGTTTGTGCCATTTTTATTATGGCCATGTAATAGTTGTGTAAATGGATAACAGTAAAAGCAGAAAGATCTTAGATGACTAAAATGAAAATTTGGGGGAAAAAAAAGCACTCTCAAAGTCTGCACAAGTTTATGTCCTGGTCTGTTTTCCCAAGAGTCACTTGCTGCTGGAGTAAATTATATCCCTGCTGGCTGTTTTAAAGGCATGATGCCTTATGGTTTCTGACACCCTCTATTTTTACTTGGTTGCAGAGTGTGGTGGATTGAATAGAAATGGCCCCCATTGACTCATGTGTTTAAATGCTTGGCCAAGGGAGTGGCACTCTTAGGAGATGTTGCTTAGCTGGAGGGAGTGTGTCAGCTTTAAGGTCATATGTGCTCAAGCTATGCTCACTGTAGTACACAGCCTCCTGCTGCATGTGGATCAAGATGTAGACCTCTCAGCTTCTCCAGTATCATGTCTCCTGCCTGTAGGCTGCCTTGCCTCCCACAATGATGATAACATACTGAACCTCTGAAACTGTATGCTAGCCCCAATTAAATATTTTCCTTTATATGAGTTGCCACGGTTGTAGTGTCAATGCACAGCAATGAGCATTAACTAATGCATGGAGACATATAAGATTACTACATAAAAACAGAAACACCACTTGGAGAAAAATACTTTCATGGATAATATTTCAAGTTAATGTTTAGTAGGGTAAATATTGCTACCTGGAATTCAAGCCGTAATAACATAAGATACTTAAAATTTTGAATAACCTCTTTGATTTTAGCATGCAGTGGTACATAGTCATTCCCTATTACCACACAATTTTACCATCTGAGCATTGGAATTTTTATCTTTTGTTATTGGATTTCCCCCTTTCCCTTAATCATCTTTATTTCTTCTTATTTCTTCCACAAATATTTTCTAATGATTTTTTTTCTAGTATTGTGAGATATTTGTTCATTCTTATACTATTCTCTTTAAATACTTTAGTATCTCCCTTTGTTTTTCTCTTGAAGAGTCATACCTGAATAAGTATACACCCTTTTTAAAAAGCAGAAGTTGTCTGAATTTCAATTTGATTCCTCTGCCTTTTATACATCTCAAATGAATTCTGTACTACCTGTAAATACCCATGCTTAAATTGTTAGTGTATGTGAGAAGCATCACACCCAGATATGAACTTGTCTTTGCTACCACTGGGAGTTTGTGGAGGGAACTGAGGAAAATTTACATTTCCCAGGTCTAATAGTCACTACCTTTGGAATGCATAAATATACAAATCTCTTTTACAGGTATCATATATTAAAATTAAAATAGAAGTGTCTAAAGTATTGGAAAATAAGTTTGTTTTTTTTTCATTTTATGGAAAATTGCTATTTAAACTTGATTTAGAATTGTAATACTTGAAGGTTTACCACTACAGATCCTAGTTCCCTCCACAAACACACACATTCACAGACACACACACACACACACATACACACACACACCTACCCTCAACAACAAACTTTTACTCAAATACACCTCCCACAAACACTCTTACAAACAATAACAACACCTCTTTACTCACTACCTACACAAACAACAACAACAACAACAACTGCATGCGTGCACACACACACGCACACACACACACTGACACACAAACAACAACACTTTACCCCTACCCTCACACCCCCTTGCCTTGCACCGACTCTCCTACCCTACCCTACCCTACCCTACCCCTTACCGTCCACCAGCACAACTTAGACTCCAATACTAGCACACAGACCCTCGCCTCAACATTTACCTTCCTCTGCCTTTTTTGACTCTTCAGAAAAACACAGCAACACACACACACACACACACACACACACACAGAGAGAGAGAGAGACACACACACACACCACATGAATTGTATCTATATGGGCATCCCTAAGCAAAGGAATGTTGTGAGCCTTCTTCCTCACTCAGTGCTCCTTTCAGTGTGCCTAGACTTCATGGCACAGCTTCCAGCTGCCTACCTGAATCAGCTGGAAGGGCAGCTGCTCTACTTCTCATCAGCTCACTTCAATCAACTCCTTTTGCTTCAAGGTCAAAGGCACTGGGTTAAAACCAATAACCATACCAGAAGCATTAAAGATTAATAGTGGCCAGTGTTTTTCCTCATAGTTAATGTACACATTGTAAGGACGGTTATATCCTGACCTAAAGTGCTGAGATTCTCAAGTCTGTATCACAGAAACAGATCATTTAACCGATCTTTTCTTCACAGCTGTAATTTTACATTGACATTTACTTCTATATTTTTCAAAAGTATATGATTTTGTTTTACATACACTTTCACTTTAACTGATCATTCAGATATTTGAAAATGTAAATCCCATCACTTTCATGAATTTTTTTCATTAATTTATTTACTCACTTTACACTGATTATTACCTCCTCCTATATACATACACTTTTTTCTTCCTATGTTCTCTGTAGTTTATTCCTTGTTGAAAATCACTGACTGTTACTTTTTTGCCATTGAATAAAATTAGATATACATGAACAATAGTTTCACTACATACCTGTATTGGCTAGTTTTATATCAACCTGATGCAAGCTAGAGTCACTGAAGAGTCAGGAGCCTTAATTAACAAATGCCCCAATAAGTTCAAGCTCTCTGCAGGCCTTTAGGACAATTTCTTAATTAGTGATTGATGGAGGAAGGCCCAGCCCATTGTGGGTGGTGGCATCCCTGGGCAGGTGGTCCTGGCTTCTATAAGAATGCCATGGCCAGGAAACAGGAGAGGGTGGGTTGGTGAGCAGGGGAAAGGGGGGAGAACAGGGTTTTGGTGGTGGTGGTGGAGGTGGTTTTTTCCAGAGGGGAAATCGGGAAAGTAGATATCATTTGAAATGTAAATAAAGAAAATATCTAATAAAAAAAGTAAAAGAAAGAAAGAAAGGGAGAAAGAAAGGAAGGAAGGAAGGAAGGAAGGAAGGAAGGAAGGAAGGAAGGAAGGAAGGAAGGAAG
>JADRCD010227800.1:0-17560 GCA_019843815.1 Montemys delectorum
GTGTGTGTGTGTGTGGTGTGTGTGGGGGATGTGTGTGGTGTATATGTAGGGTGTATGTGCATGCTTGTTCTCACATTGCGTGTATGTGCATGTTTCTTGTTACTCCAGCTTGTCTGTGTGTTATCTCAGTTAAGACAGAGATGAGTAGAGTGAAGGTGAAAGCTCTACAGTTGGAAACTTTAGAAGAGACAAAGATGATCAGAAAGATAAACAGGGTGGGGGCCATGTCTTGGGCAGACTAGATGTAGAACGATTCGTGTCTGTGTGAACAGGGCTCCTGAATGGGTTGCCCTTTAAGCCCTCCCAAGTGTCCAGCCTAGGACCTGGCCCATAAAGGGCAATCAGCAATGTTTTTAAAGGGAATAAGTGAATCAGAAAGGCAGCTGCATTCCATAGATCAGAATAGAATCTCATCCAGCAATCACAAGCAAGTAAAATAAACATTTCATAATTTGTAAGAAACACTCATTTTCCTGTGGCCCTGAAGCTAGAAGCAGACCGCAGCTGACTGTTCTGACTGCGGGACCATCAGAGCCAGGACCATTCTGGTCCACTGAATTCACACAGGTTCTTGATTCAGACAAAATGACCTGGCAGGGGCTCTTCCACTCCATCATGACACAGCAAAGTGGAGACATTATGTGACCTTCTTACTTTCTTTTTCAAAAATCTGAGCTTCAGTGTTTAGCGTATAGTGAATGCAGCAGTACTCTGTGACGCTGGGTCTGTGGAAGCCACTCAGATCACAGTCTGGCTGCACACTGCAGGTGGCTCCTCTTTTCTGTGGAAACCTTACACTACCTCCACATAAGTCAAGGAGCTGCTGTTGATTTTGAGTAATTTCCCTGATTTGATTCATCAGTCCAAATCGCCTCTAATGTGGCATGATAGTAACACCCACATGTTGTCAACGGGGCAGCCGCCGAAGCATGAACCACTGAGCAAAGAGAATGAGTAGATTTCACTATTTCACTATTTCCCTCCAGACCAACGTGTTGGAACATGGACTCCACTCAGTTAGAGCCCTTAAATCTTGCTCGGGGCCCTCGCTGGGCTGTTAGAATAAAGTTTTATGGCCTACTTGCTCTGTATGACTTTGCTGCCACCAAATGACATGGATTCTGATTACCAATTGCAGTTGTATGTGCCAGCACATTTATTTATTTATTCTTTTGCTTAGTAACCTGTTATTTCCTCAGCTCGGTTCTCAGAGTCTTGCGACTCCCTAACTGGCATAAAAACCATGTTGTTGGAGTACAAAGTTGAGTATGGTGCAGTGTGTCGTGGAGCCAAGAGAGTAGGCAGTGTCGTGCAGTGGTTAGGCTCAGATAGACGTGAGTCCTGGCTTTGTTTCTGACCACCTGGATATGCCTGAGGACTAGCTCTGCCAAGCTTCCAATTCTGCGCATGGGAAATGGCTGTACGACCCCCTCACGGCCTCACACTCTGTGCTGCCTTTCCTTTTGACACACTTCCCAGAATACCAAGTGCCAAGAGAAGATTTCTAAGAATCAGTCTGTCTCCTTCCAGAGAAATATAAGACCAGGAAAGAGACAGGTCAAGAGATGGGACAGCCATCTGGTTCCCTGGTAGTCCAGTTCCAGGCAGTTGTGAGACTTAACTAAACTTAAGTCTTCTGGAAGAGCAGCAAGTAGTCTAAGCACTCAGCAATCTCTCCAGCCACAGAGAGACGCCTTCTAATGCAGGGCCAAACCCACCCATGGACCTGTGGACCTGTGGACCTGTGGGCCTGTGGACCTGGGGACCATGGAGCAGTTTGTCAGAGAAATGTAGTGACACTGGCAGGTTTTTAATGGTTCATACATAGTTTCTTAATTACAAAATAATAATAAAGATGGTAATGTTAGTAACTGTAGCTGAGTTGCAAGCTTCCTGTGGTATTTCATGAAGTATAGGAGCAGGACAAGTGAGAGCTTGTTCAGTGTGTGTTATCACACATTCTTAGGGCTGTAGCAGGTAAAGATGCTTCGTGACTTGCTAACCACCGCTATTTTTACTCATAGGGATTCAAGTAATTATACCTTTTCCCTGTGGTTTAAAGTTTCCAATAAATATGCATTTATCTAAAAAAGTATGCAATTGTAAATTTGGGATGATTGTTCTCTCTCTCTCTCTCTCTCTCTCTCTCTCTCTCTCTCTCTCCCCCCCCCCCCCTTTTTGAACAGTGTTTTTTTATAAACCCAGACTGGCTTTGGACCCATGGTCCTTCTGTTTCTGCCTCTAGAATAACAAGTTTGTTTCATCACACCAAGTCCTGAAGGTCCTTCTTTAAAATCCATATTTCAGAAAGAGTTGCGTATAGTAAGTCTGATTATACTTAGAGTTTGAATGAGGACCTTGAGTAGTTTCATTACTTAGGGGTAAAATCTACACCTCAGGAAACGTTTATTATGTCTCAACCGAATGGTCCATATTCATGGCCAACCTTTGCCAGGCAAGGAGCTCCTTAAAGGTCCCACTCATCTCCTCTATGGGGGACAATTGGGTTGCCAGATTGAAAACGACAGATTTTGATTTTCTCATTTGTAGTTCTTACATGAAATATTTGAGAAATGTGAAGACAAAGCACACAAGGCATGCCCAGGAGACTGGAGACGGGGAGACTGGGGACTGGGAGACTGGAGACCTGAGAGACTGGAGACCAGGAGACTGGAGACCTGGAGACTGGAGACTAGGAGACTGGAGACCGGGAGACTGGAGACCTGGAGACTGGGAAGCTGGGAGGCTAACTGGGAGTGTCACCAGGGCAAGAAAAACACCTTTGTATGCCCAATGTTTGACACCTCATTTAGCACAATCCCCATTGCTTAACACAATGCCTGGCACATAAGAGTCACTGCCTGTGAGTAAATGTGTGTGTGTGTGTGTGTGTGTGTGTGTGTGTGTGTATGTGTGTGTGTAATATGTGTGTGAGCATGTGTGAGTGTGTGCGCACATGTGCCTCAGTGTGAGTGTGTATATGTGAGACAGTGTATATGTGAGACATGTGCATTGGTGTATTCTGTGTGAGAGAGTGTATGTGTGAGTGTGTGTATGTGAGTGCATGTGAGCATGTATGAGAGTGTATGTGTGTGAATGTGTGTATGAGAGTATATGTTGTGAGTATATATATGAGAGAGTACATGTGAGTGTGTGTATGCACATGTGTGTGTGAGTGTATGTGCTAGTGGACGGAGGCCAGAAGTTGATGTTTGGTATGTAGATTCTTTAATCACTTCTCACCCTATTTTTTTTTAGGTGGGGTCACTCACTAAACTCAGAGCTCTCCATTCAGTTAGACTGCCTGCCTGGAAAGCTCTAGGGATCTTCCTGTCTTCAGCCCCTTCATGCTGGGATTCTGGGCATAAACTGCTATGCTTAGTTCTTTACAAGGGTGCTGGGGATCTGCCCTTGGGTCTTAATGTTTGTGTGAAAAGTATGTTATGGACGGGCCATCTCCTAGCCCTTACGTATGCATACTCTTATATTGCAAGCATGAATGAATGAATGAATGAATGAATGAATGAATGCTAAATCTAAAGGTTGAATTTCTGTCCCAGGAAGAAGGGAATCATGCCTTAGTACGTAGTAATTGAGGGCCTGCATTCAGTTGTGAAGTGGAACTTAATTACAGTGGGGTATGCAGACTTTGATCAAGTCCTGACCTGTGAGAAATGAATCCCAGCAAGGCAAGAACTGGATGTTCTCTGAGTATGGAAGGGAGAGCCAGGACGTAGACATGGTAAAGAGGGAGGGAAGGAACGCAGATGTGGCAGGGGAAAAGCCTTTGTGAGAAACACACATTTAAGCAGAGATGCCAGTTGACGAGTAACAAGACAGTTCTCTAGTACCTGGCTGGCATGGCATTCCAGAAGTTTCCACGGCAGAGGAACTGGGGGGAATGGGCACAAAGACTCTGATTTGCTGAAAGTATATGGTGCCTGAGGGTGGGATCATACCCTCTGGGCAGGCTGTGAGAGGGAGTCTGCGTTTCATCTTAAATCCTGTAAGAGGCCTTGAAGGGTTAACATTCTTATTTAAGTTTTCAAGGCTGGAAGCAGCAGACAGCTCACAGATGCATGGTAGATGAGCGAGGCTTGAATCTGGTGCTGATTGCCCGAGACAACAGACATGGAGACAAGCAGATGAATTGGAGATGGTTTCCAAGTAGGAGCCGTAAGTCTTGATGGTGGGTTCAGACTGGACGGCTGCCCTCTGGAACCAACCACAGCTACACAGCAGCCACAGGCTCGCTCTCTGCAGCCCCTTTAACTTTTCTTCCAGCCTTCCTCTGAGGTTCTAGATACCTGTCAGGTCCCCTACGACCTTGTTATTTACATACTAGCAGTTATCTACTTTGCTACTTAAAAAAGAGTGACCCGAAGATGGCTTAATGATTAAGAGTGCTTCCTGGTCTTCCCAGTACCTTGTCAGGCAGCTGACAATCCCCTGTAACCCCAGAACGCATCGGGGGGGCCTCTTGGAGCAACTATACTCAGGCGCACAAATCCCCCCTACCCCCAACAACTGCTGAAGCAACAATACATCCTTTAAAATGACAGATTGACACCATAATCACTTAGGTATTTTTCTTTATCTGTTTTGTCTAATATCTTATCCCTGATGTCTAAAGCATGCTTAAATACCTAATAGGTGTTCAGGAAATGTTTAGCATCTTCTTGAATTTAGGAAGAAGTAAATAAATTAAGGCGAAAGGTTTGGTTGACCATTGCCACAGAGCAACCCGCCGTCTCTGTGTGCTTCACAGCAGGATGCTGCGTTCCCCATACATGGCTGTGAATCGGCTGAGGCAGCTTCTTGACTGGCTCCACATAGGGAGCTGTGGGTGTCAACACCATAGTATGTGTAAGTGTGTGCACTAGGGGGCCCATGCTTGCCTCAAACTTGAGATCTCCCTGCCTCAACCCCCTGAGTATTGAGATTCTAAGTGAGTGTCACTATGTCTGGCTCTGGGGTTGATCTAAAGGTGGGTAGCAAAAGACCTCCCCCCTGGAAACATCAAACACATTGAACGATTACATCCCATCGTGTTCCCTGCCAAAGTCATCACAGCAAGTTCTCCTGAGAAGCAAGGAAGCAAATACCCATCATCAATAGTATAAGATGCCACATGGCATCCATAGCAAAGACAGATAGAAGACTTGTGTGCATCACCACATTCTATCATCACACTGGACATGGAGAACTGCCATCTCCTGTTGGGAACATTGGGGCAGGACCAGGCAGCCGGGGCAAACATCTGACTTTCACATCTGTGCCTAACAAATCCAGCCAGCCTGCCATGGGAGATGTCCCAAGAGGTGGAAGTGTAACTTGCGGAAGCAAAAGCAGGCTGTAGGAGGCTGGTGGGGAGTGGGTAGCTCTGTGAGTCAAAGTGCTTGCTGCCCAAAGCTGATGGCCTGAGCTCAGAGCCCCAGAGTACACAGAGAAGTGCAACAGCAACTGACAAGAGACCCTGCCCGAGCATGCACTTGAGTAAAGCACATACACAAACACGCATGCACACATGTATGCATACATACAAACATACATGCACACACATATATACACATGCACACACATGTATGCACACACATGTGTGCACACACAAACATACATGTACACACACGCCCATGAAACATACTCACACACACAGGAATAGACCCTAGTGGCTAAAGTAATTGGAAAGGCTAAGGAGCCTCAGGTGAAGCTGGATCCAGAAACTCAGACATTCACAGGGATTTGTTACCCCTGGCTCTGATTCTCCTCCTTGGCTTCATTTCCAAACAGATTTCCTCCATATGGTGTCAAGATGGTCCCGGTTAGCCTCAGAACCAGCACGAACAGAGAGAGGGAAAACTTTCTTCTCTTGACATCCTGACATTTCTCACCTACTAAGGGATGATGTGTGTCTGTTAGCTTACTGTCCATATGTGAGCTAATCACAGTGGCCTAGAGAGTTGAAGTGCTCTGCTAACTCCCTGGGTTGTGTGGCCCACCTCTCAGATAGGCAGTATGCACTGTGGTCAATTAGGAAAGGAATGGTGTCCCAGAGGAAGCGGAGAATGAGCATCGGGAGATAAGAAGGCAGAAAAAAGTTCTGCAACGACCACCCTACGGTAAGGAGCTATGGGCAAAGTGGATTTAAGTGTCTGGAGTTCATTAGCCACCTTTGAATTAGACACATTCATTTAGAAATTGTATAGCTTACTAGTACAGCACTTGCCTAACATATGCAGACCCCAAGAATACATACCACTCTGTTACTCTGTCTCTTTGTCTCTGCCTGCCTGCCTGCCTGTCTGTCTGTCTGTCTATCTCTGTCTCCGTCTCTCTGTCTCTCTCTGTCTGCCTGCCTGCCTGTCTGTCTGTCTGTCTATCTCTGTCTCTGTCTCTCTCTGTCTCTGTCTCTCTGTCTCTGTCTGTCTCTGTCTCTGTCTCTCTCTCTGTCTCTCTCTCTCTCTCTGTCTCTCTCTCTCTCTCTCTCTCTCTCTCTGTGTGTGTGTGTGTGTGTGTGTGTGTGTGTGTGTGTATTCTTTGCAACAGATGGTATCAGAGACCCTTCAGATGAATGAGATCACCTATTACAATGTAGAGAAAAGACAATTTATTGTCCTATAAGGTGAATACACTTCAGGTAACTAACTCATTAGATAAGAATATATGGATTTTTCTGGCATATCAGCAGGAAACAAAACACCATTTAGCCTCCACCTTGTGTCAGCCACTATTCTGGGTGCCTTGAAGGTTTCAGGCGTTGAATCCTCAGGCTAATTCTACTGTGCTGATACTCCTGTTATCTCTGTTTTATAGGCAAAGAGACAGAAGCAGGAATTGGCCATGTAACCTGCTCAAGGTCACACAGATAGAAGTTAAATAGCCCTGTTTCAAATCAAGAATCCTGGCTTCAGAGCTCTTGTGATTAACATTGCATCACAAAGTCAAAGGCTTCCCGGAGGCTCGCATCTTTTGTCTCCTTCCTGCCTCTCTTCAATTCCTTCACACTCCCAGATTTTCACCTGCTGTTCTGGATTTGAAGTGCGTGGCACACATATGGTTTGACTCCTCCGAGATGGAGTCTCTGAGGATGCAAGCTGAGAAAGCAGAACCTTGGGAGTTAGTGGAGTTAACTGGGGGGCTGTTCGTCAGCGGGAGAGAACAGATGCTGCTTAAACCAGAGAGAGACGAATGTTTCCTCCAAGCCTGGCTGCGGAGAGCCTCTTTGTTTTATGACTCTGGGTGCAAGCAACCCTTTTAATTTTATGTTTTGGATTCCAGCCACAGGAAGTCTTCTTTAATGTAGCAGATGGCTGCAGACAGGCGAGCCAGGTTCTTGCATTCTACATTAAGCTGCCTTCCCCAGAGAGGAGTCTCCTAATTATGCTGATGTAGAAAAAAATAAAAAGAGGGGCTGTAACATAACATAGACACACTAGTTGTTTACCACGCCTAAAGCAACTGCCGCCTTAAGTGTCTATAAGTACATGCAAGTCAGGAGCCCATTCGGGAATCTGATGAAAGCCATGGACTTTCTCTTTAGAAAATTCGCACATAGGTATACACATCAAGTGTGCTCAAGAATTGCAGGGGCTCATGGATTCTCTGCTGTCATCCCTGAAGCTTCAAAGAAATTCCTGGGCTTTGAGCAGGCACAGCTGTCATTCTCTTCTTCTTTTACTTCTTTTCCTTCTTCTTCCTCCTCCTCCTCTTCTTCCTCCTCCTCCTCCTCCTCCTCCTCTCCCTTCTCCTCTTATTCTTATTGTGTGTTATTGCTTCAGCTTCCAAGTTATGAATTTTACCTGTCGATATGTTCTTTTTGATTTTTGAAACAGGGTCTCACTATGTAGTCCAGCCTGGCCTTGAACTTGCTATCCTCCCATCTCAGCCTATCCGGGGCTGGGATTACAAGTGTGTGCTGCCACGCCTGACTTACTACTGATTAGTGTGGGAGCCTTCAAGTTAGAATTTTACTGGAAAATGCTTTCAATTATTCTAGAAAAATCACTTTGGTGTAATCGCCAGTTTGTGTGGTCCTTTGGTTTATTCTCTATCTTTATTAAGATTTATTTTTATGTTTAATTATGTGTCTATTTGCTCATCTCTTGAGGGTATGTGCATGTAAGTGCAATTGCCCACAGAGGCCAGAAGAGGGCGATGGTTCCTCTGGAGCTGCAGTTAGGGGTGGTTGTGAAGCACCCCATGTGAGTTCTGGAATCTAACTCAGGCCTTCTGGAAGTGCAGTTGGTGCTCTTACCTGCTGGGCCACCTCTCCAGTCCTGGTTTATTCTCCTAAAAGACAACCATGAAACTTCTGACCAGCTGGCCTGTAGATGGTCTCCTCTCCCTGGCCTGTGTGGCATGTTCTCGAGTGAATTCTTTGTAGCTCATTGGTTTTGGAGTGCCGCTTGGTTTAGCTGCGCTTCTTATATACTGTTTCCAATAGTAAGGATAGAGGTTGGGGGTGGTCTGCCCGTGTAAGAACACACAGAAACCTTTCAAAGTTTGATATGGAGGCTTTATTCTATCTAAGGATCCTGTCCACAGAATGCATGTAAACTTAGGCATTCCTTCCTCTGATGTCCACATTCCATAACTGTTTGAGGGGCTATGAAGGTATGGATACCTGATGCTTCTGTTGGGTGATACTGCCCAACCCTGACTTCTTCTAGTTCCACTGGGTGCATAGATATATTAGGGAAAGGCTTCTGAGCTAAAATGTGGACTTGAAATATTTATTAATAATTTTCAACCAGAACCTATCTCACCTCAATTATTCTATACTTAAAAATAAAACATAAGAGAAGATGATCCATGTGTTTTCCCAATTTTCCTGAAAACTGCTTACTCCTTGGGTCAGGAAAAATGTAAGGTGGGAATGGGCCATGATAGACCCTTTAGGCTAATTCTGTTTATCAAATGACTAACTTAATCAGTTATTGAAAAGAGTTGGGAAGAAAAGGCCCAATTTCTTCTTAAAAGAAATTTAATCAAATACAAAGCATTTGGGGGTTGAGGTTTCTGGCTGCTTCACTTCAACACAGAGGCTGTGTAGTTCTTAGCACAAGGAGGTCATTGTGTACATTTAAGGCAGTGGTTCTCAGCCGGTGTGCGCACCAGGATCCCATTGGGGGTGGAACCACCCTTTCACAGGGGGTGCCTAAGACCATCAGAAAACATAGATATTCATAACAATAGCGAAATTCCAGTTCTACAGTAGCAAGAAAAATATGGTTTATGGTTTGGGGTCACCACACATGAGGAACTGTATAGTAAAGGGCCACAGCATTAGGAAGGTTGAGAACCATTGATATAGGGGGTTTATATCATCTCTGACATCTACTTGCTAGGTTCCCATGGCCATGCTGCCTGGGACAGCGGAGAAAGTCTTCAAATTGTAAGGGGGGCTGTCTTTCCTTGCTGACAACTGCAGGGCTTAATGATCCCAAAACTTCAAAATCATGTGTATATGTATATGTATGTGTATGTGTATGTGTATGTATATATGTGCATATGTGTATATGTATATGTGTAGATGTGTAGATGTGTAGATGTATATATATGTATATGTGTATATGTATATATGTATATATATGTATATACATATCTATACTTTATATTATTCATTATATTTCTTTATATATTTATATTATTTATTAGGCTTATATTATTTATTTATCATACATATTTGCAAATCTTGATGTCTCACTGCATGTATCATGTATTATCTGTCCAGATCACACTGTGTCATACTTGTTCTTTGATTCAGTTGATTACCCTAAGCAAGACTTCCGTATGCCTCTGGCAAGCCTGCCAGTAATCTTGACAACTGTATAGTTAGTGGGCCCTCTGATTTCTACATCCTGTGAAGTTTGGGTAACTTCTCAGTTCCCTGGAAGAGTCCTACTGGCTGCTAAAGCCCGCCCCCCCCCCCACCATTGCATTCTTCCTTTCTGTGTTATTATCTCTTGTAACTGAGGGCCTGACCTGAATGTACAAAGCCACCCTAGAGCCGGGAGTCTCCATCGAGTTGATTTGCTCAGTGTGCAGATACACAGTTGAGGAAGTGAAACACTTGCTTTTAGGGTTATACCCACAATTCTGGACAGGACCCCAGTACTTATGAAGTGTCCTTACAAATATGCACACAATTTGTTGTTTTTACTAGTTTTTTCAAAGTGAGGAATGGCGCTGATACACACATTATTAAACAAAGTCCTCAGCAAACATCAATTCTGAAAACAGGGCATTCTTTCGGTAGGGTTATAGGTACATCTGGGAGTTGTAAATCCATGCCAGGCTCAGAATCCATGCCCTCCAAGGGCCGGTAACAGCAAAGAATTAGCAGCCAAGACTCAGTAAGCATGGCAGAGCCAGCGCACACAGAGTCTGCGTTCACAAAGTTTATTATGCAGTAAAGAAGTTTAAGATGGAGACCTGCGATTGCAAACCGGTGGCCTGCAGGCTGTATCGGGACCGTGAGTTTGTTTTGTTTTGTTTGGCTTGCACCAGGGTGAGTCTTCTCAGTGTCTAAAAAAACAAAAAACAAAAAACAAAAAACAAACAAACAAACAAACAAAACGAGAAGGGGATGGCAGGTCAGGGAGCCCAGGAAAGAGACACAGAGGCAGCTGATCAGATTAATGTGTGATTTCCTTTTTGTATAAAAAGATGAATTTCCAACCTTCTTCAAGAAGCCAGAAGATCTGCCAGTAATGGGCCGACATTGCCCCATTTCTTCCTGCGAACCGTTGGCTACAGCCACAGCTGTTGCCTTCCCTTGGTAGGAGTCTATGCTCTCTAGATCCCCTGCTCTGACCGGATTCTCTCCTATCACCATTTGACATGGCCGCTTCCATAAACGCTTCATGACGGCATTTATTTAATCTCTTCCAAACAGAAACAAACCGTCGGAGTTTGGAACAAAATGGAAACTGCCTCATTTGTGTATCAAGTGAGGTGACCCCGGCTAAGGCCGAAGAGGTGGCAATAAAAGTCACGAGAAACTGTCAGAATTAGGGCATTCAGAATTGGTATTAAAGGATGGGAAAGGTTAAAAAATAGCTATAATTTATTTAAAAAGAAAGCGGGGCGATCGGTTTTAAAGTCTTTTAAAAATAAACACAAAATTATTTAAAAGCCTTCCCTTGCTGTCCAAATCCGGGACCCTGGTACAGATACCATATTTCTGGGAATGCTGATCCTTTGGAGTTGGGGGGGTGGGGAAGAAGCCAGACAACTGGATTACTAGAGCTACCCTGTGGGACAGCGTGTGCACCTCCAACCCTCCACTTGCTGAAGCTTGAGAGCTCAAGGCACTCCCTGCTTCCAGATGTTGGGCGGTGTCCCGTGAACAGCTGGGATTGTGTCCTGAGAACTGGACACTCGTCCTCAGCTCCGGGTTCAGCACTGTCTCCACCTGCGGAGGATTCCCCCCACCCTCCTACTCCCCCACCCCGCTTGGGCGCGATGTTATGGCTGCATCTCGTATCTGATGCCCAGCAAGAGGTCTCTGTCTATTAGGGTTTCTACTACAAGTCAATGAAAACGGCGAAGTTGTAGCTGAAGATACTTTTTAATGCTTTAAATGGGCTAGAAAAAGTCTCCAGCTCTCGGGAGCGAGGATAAGCCACTCGCAGGCCCGCCGTGGACCGCAGAAGCCCGACCTCGGCCACTCCCGACGCGCATGCGCCGGCCGCCGCGGCCCTCCGCCCCCCCCCCACTCCCGCCCCCCATCATCCGGGTCCTGGGCGAGCGGGCGCCGAGCGCTTGTCCCGCGGCCGAGCTGCTAATAAAGTTGCGCGGCGCGTGCACAGCGCGGCGACGGCGTGAAGAGAGCGCGCCCGGGCGGCGGGGAGGTGAGTGAGTGAGGGGCCCCGGGGCGGGCGCTCGGGGCTTGGCGGAGGGACACGCGCGGCGGAAGCGGCCTGCGTGCGGCCGGAGGCCTAGCGGGTCCCCGCGCGGGACCTGACGCCACGGGACGGGGCGCCGCGCGGCGCGGGAGGCCCGAGTGCCGAGGAGGCCCCGCTCGGCCGACGAGGCCGGCGCGGACGAGGCCGCTGCCCCCTCGGCGCGCCACCGACGCCGGGGCCCGCGGAGCCGCGCAGGCGGCCTAGGCCGAGCGCGCGCCCCGCCGCTTTTGTGTCCGCGAGATAAGGATCCGCGCTTATCGGTGGGAATTACACCGCGGCCGGCGGCGACCCGCCCCTGCGCCCGCCCGCCCGCCCGCGCGCCCCACCGCCCGCCCGGCCGCCCGTCACTCTGGGGACGTCGCAGAGGCTCCCTGGCTGCGCTAAACTTTGTGTGAGGAACCGAAGCAGCTTTTGTCTCTCTCCCGGTCCCGGTGGTTCCCTTGGGCATGCGTGCCCAAGTTCATACTCCACGCCCCATCCCCTGCCCTTTCTCCTCGGCGCTTCTGGCCGCGCTGAGCTGGGAGCCCAAGCTCGGAGAACTAACTCCCCAGTGGCGGCCGTCTCAGGTCAGAGCATGCTCAGTGGCCCGGACTTTTCGGTTGCTGAAGGAGTTGGCGAGGATGGTCGAGGTATTTGGAGGTGTGCCAGCGACCCGAAGCGT
Source organism: Montemys delectorum (assembly GCA_019843815.1). Classification (NCBI taxonomy): domain Eukaryota; kingdom Metazoa; phylum Chordata; class Mammalia; order Rodentia; family Muridae; genus Montemys; species Montemys delectorum. The sequence continues at coordinate 12,571 of JADRCD010227800.1, forward strand.
GTGTCCGGACTCTGGTTGTGGTGGCCCCGGCGAAAGGAGTCCCGGCCAACCTGGAAGCCAGGAATGGCCGAACACACTAGGCTAGATCTTTATCGCGATCGTAAAAGACAGTGTTTCCTGAGCAGCTGGAGGTTGGGGGGCGTATTCCTGGCCGCTTCTGCGTTTAAACGGGTGTGGTGCTAAGTATATCTTGTTTATCTTTCTGTGGAAAAAGTTTTGAAGTCTGGTGGAGTTTGTAACATCGTGCCTGTTGCCTAGCACTATCATCATGTGTATTCCTACCTAGCGACAGACATTGGGTGATCAATGGAGTTTGCTGGTTGCTTTTTACTGAGGCTAAGCGAAAGGGTCCATGTGATTTCTTTTCTTTCTGACAGGGTCTTGCTCGCTATGCAGACCTTGAACTCCGGCCAGTTTTCCTGCCTCAGCTTCCAAGGGCTGGGATTACAGGGGTGAGCCATCACCAAGTCTGGCTCGGTGTTTTTTAAACAAAGAGTGCTTGGATTTTCTTAGTGTATGGGAATTACCATTAAAGTTGAAAACCCAGTAAGTTTAGAAACGCTTAGAGAGGTAGTTTAGTGTTTCTGCTAGATGCCAGCCCGTAATGCCTTTCGTATGGAAAGGGTTCCTGCATGCAGCAGGACAGTTTCACACTCAGCTGCCCTATCAGTTTTATGTTCCAGATGTAGTTAGGAGGAGTAGTAACAAATCACATTATTCCTTTTACCCTTTTTTGGTAACAGTGTTTCCCTCTAAAATGAACCCGAAATTATAAAATTCCAAAACAACTTAGAAGAAACTGTCTATTAAAATCTAACCTATAGAACGTTTGTACATAGTATGCTTAGAGGAAAAATAATTTTGTAGCCAGGCATGGTGGCCCACATCTTTAATACCAGCAGGTAGATGTGTGAGTTCCAGGCCATCGCGGGGGCCGGGGGGGGGGGCCGGGGGGCTGCATAGTGAGACCTTGAGCGAAAGACATTTCATTTTGAATATGATTGCTAGGTGATGACCTCCATGGCACCTCTCCTTCCTCTGCGCTTCCCCGATCAGTCCTTTTAGATAACTGCTGTTACCACTTCAACTTCCTCGCTGTCTTTGTGGCAAATGCAGTTCATCATCTATGACCTACAGTCACTTCCTGTATGTAGGTTATAGATGAATCTTCTCAACTTTCTTTTCCCTCCCTCCCTCCCTCCCTCCCTCCCTCCCTCCCTCCCTCCTTCCCTTCCTTCCTTCCTTCCTTCCTTCCCAGACAGGCACACAGGTAGCCCAGGCTGGCCTCAGACTTAATATGTAGTCCAGAATGCCCTTGAACTCCTACCTCTGCCTCCGAATGCTAGGATTGCAAGCCTGTGCCATCATATCTGGTTATTTATTTTGGTTGGGTTGCTCTCTTGGCTGCTGGAACCTGTACACCCTACTGCACCAAACACTCAGATTGAGTTTTCCTTATGTCCGTATGATATGATATCATATAGAAAGCAATGAGCCCAGGGAAAGTAAAATGTTTGGTCTGTTCTGTACAGTCTAGCTGGAGCTGCTTAGCTGGTTCTTTGTGGTGGGTGCCACAGAATTGGGTAGATGATGTATGCCTTTCTTTTCCCTCTGGCAAAGTTAGCCATTGATTGCAGTGTGAAACAGTAGCAGACTGTGGCTAATGAGGTTTGAATCAGATTGTTGTGTGCTGCTGCTTATGTAACATGGAGAGAGTATTATTAAAAGTTGCAGGCTGTAGCAAGGTAGAGAGACCAGTAAATTCTGCTGACCCTCCTCCTTGGGCTTTAATTTCTGGGTGAACCTGAGGCACTTTAGCTGCAACTATAATTATACCTGGGCAGCCTGTTTCCTGTTTGCATGGTGGACTCAAACATCATGATTTCATGTGATGATCTCTTGCCCTTTGTGTTAAAGGCAGCATGTTTTCCCTACTGAAAACAGATTTGTAGCTCAGTTGAACAAATTTCTTTTCAGTGTTTTGAAGATTAGGCAGTAAAATTACAGTGTTTTACTTCTTAGTAACATGTATGGACATTTAATATAAAATTCTTTCCACATGCATATTCTTCGATGGTAGGTTTTAATTTACCAGTGTAGTGTGGATCCCAACAGCTCTTGTTGATAACTCACCAGTGTTTGTTATTACCAGATGAGTATGTTGGTTAGGCAGTGAGAGCCACATCAGTGCTAATCTCAAGCTTTCATTCCTCTGCCTATCTGTCTCTGCATTACATTTATTTCTGTTCTGTGTTCTTAACCTCTTAGTGCTTTGTATGAAGGACTTTATATTATTTCTTCAGGTGTTGAAAGCACCTTAGATCCTGTGGTTTACCAGCATGCTTCCAAGAGGTCAAGTATTAGATAAGTTTCCCCTCCTGTGCCGGACAGTCAGTCGTAGCCTGAGGAATGATTCTTATCTTTGCTGGTGACATTCTGGGGAAAAGCTGGGAAAGTTGGATCTATGGAGATGGTGGTGCACAGATTCAGGAGTCTCTCTCACCAAAAAGATGATGAAAGGTTTTCTCTTCAAGCCCCTAGAAGTTGATCTTTGCTTTTTACACCTTGTTTTTCCACTTCTGAACTAAGTAGAATATTAGCAACTGGAATTTTCAGGGCAGGGGTCTTCCACTTATTGCCACTACCATATATCTTTACCTCCAGCCAAAACCTGAATGTGATGTGATGTATTGAGTGGAATATTTAGAAGAAGAATTGTTAACAACTACATTGTTAGGACTCTTTAATTCCCAGTCTTTTATTTTATTGTTTTTGTATGTTTGTTTGTTTGTTTTTTAGATAAGGTCTTGCTACATAGCTCTGGATATCCAGGAACTCACTACGTAGACCAGGCTAGCCTCAAACTCACAGAAATCCACCTGCTTCTGCCTCCAAAGTACTGAGACTAACAGCATGTGCTATTGTCTAATTTCCAAACTTCATAGGTCACATATTTTTAAGTCTTTATTGTTTCATAACTTAGGAAAATGTAATTACAGAACACTAAGGTTCTGGGTTCCGTGCGTAGCTATGAAACATGGGTGAGTGTGCCCACACATGTGCACAAACACCTTCTTCTAGCCAGGATGGAGGTTTGGGTTCAGTTCTAACAGAAGTATTTCCAGTGGTTACTTTCTCTGCCTTTATTTACTATGTCTTAATTTTGTTGAGATTAATTTGGGGTGGAGGGGGAGGCAGGAGAATTCCTTATTAGGACAGTTCTCTTATGTGATCCTGTAATTTTATTTCAGTATTTATTAATATTTATGTGCATTTTTATAAATAGATTTTGTTCTTGAATCCTTTGTGACCACCGTCTTTGCCTGAATTGTAACTGTAATTTCTAGTTTAGTATTCCATAGACATTTGGAAATATATTGACCTTTTGTGAGAATTTTAACTGGAGCTTTACCTTCTGTTATTTGTATGCTGTTGTGTTACACTGAGTTAATGAAAGCAGTAGCAGCCACAAACACCAAGGCCTCCTCAGAATAGGAGCTTCAAGGACGACCCACACTTGGCAAGTTTAACTTTGTTCTCAGAACATATGTGTTTTCACAGAGAATTTTGTTCTTCCCGAAGTACTGAGCCTGCCTTTTTTCCTAGATGGTGGGCTCATAACTTGAGGTCTAGTTACCCTGGCGTGTATTCCTGGGAAGAAGGGACACCGCAGAAATACTTAAGTCTGTTAACTCCCCTTACTTGCATCTTCCTATTCTCTTAGGTGAGAGTCTAGTTAACTCATTGACTGTTCCCACTCTTTAGAGCTGAGTGCAAATTAAAGGATGACCAGAACGGAAAAGCTAGCCAGGCTGGTTGGTTGGTTGGTTGGTTGTTTTTTTTCTTTCCTTCTAAGTGGGGCACTTGTATTTTTGGGTGCACACAAGGTACTGGAGAATGCCATTGCAGGATATTGTAATGGATGCTATAGATACCGGCTAGATGTTTGTGCACCAGAGATTGTGTTGTGATTGAAGGGAGAGCTCTGTGTCTGGCCGTGTGCCTGCAAGCCCGTACAAGCACAGTCTACTTCTAGTGGCAAGGCAGGGAATCTCGTAGGCTCTGTGGGGGGTGAGTAATACATCTAGATCAGGCTCTGCTTAATAGGGGACTTAAAGAAGCAGCTGAAGCTTAAAGAGTAGTTAAAAACTGGGAAACAAATCTGGACGTAGGAGATAAAAGGTAGAAGACAGCTGGACACAAAGAGAAGGAATATGATTATGCTTTGGGAAATGTCAGGGCCCCATGTTCATCATGCAGAAGGATTTGAGAGCTTTGCAGAACTTTAAGTGTCTTTTTTTTTTAATTTAATTTTTATGTGTGTGAGTATTTTACCTGCATGTTCATGCCTGGTATCTAAGTTGTTCAGAAGAGAATGTTAGTACTGGGACTTGAATCTGGATCCTCTGCAAGAGCAGCAACTACTGAGCATCTCTCCAGTTCATCTTGATGTTTTTGAAATTAGGAGTCAGAATTGGGGAAAATAGTGATTTTTTTTTTTTTAAATTTGTTTTGCCTTTCTTTAGGAAAAAACATGAGTGCTGTGTAATTGTGACCTTTCTTCCTTTAGAAATGTTTCTGTACATCTCTAAAGTTGGGTTTATGAATCTAGAGGAGCTGTGGGTACTTGGTTTCTGTTTGGACTTTTCTGCCAGCAATCTGAGATGCAACCTATAAGTTCTAAAGTAATTGTGTACTGGATTTAGTGGGGATGGGTGTCCATACCTTGTGATTGTTGGTAGTTGTGATTGTTGGTACTGTTGTCTCAGAACCAGAAGGGTAAGAACTTTTTAAAGCTTCATCCTGACTAGCCTCGAAAGTTAACTTGGTTGTGTGTATTTGTAGGTAGCTTGCTTCAAGTAACTTGATTCTGAACTTCTTGATTCCCAAACTTGCTACCTAACCTGGGATTCCTGATTAAAATGTGGGATAGTTTTGTTTTGTTGTTGAGATGGGTGTCCCTGGCTGTGGAACTCACTGTGTAGACCAT
>JADRCD010227800.1:17960-37542 GCA_019843815.1 Montemys delectorum
TGCCCATGAAGAATTTTGGGGGAAAAATGGTATTGTAATGTTGCCTCTCAGAAGAGAATTTATACATATACAAAATGTCTATGTATTTTAGGGTTATAAAAAAGCTTTGTTAAACCTCATTTGACATCTCAATGTGCATGTTGGTGAGTAACTCTGAATGTGAAGAATACAGGAAAGTTGTGTCCCACAATGAACCATCAATTCACAGTTGTAAACTCATTCACTTGAAGGAGTGTAAGAAAGGGAAGTGCATAGAAACCCTTGAGATAGAAGTCAGGCCTTCCTCTGCATTGGAAGTATATAGTACACGTGGACACTGCGTGTAAGGAAAATTAACCAGGTACAGTAACCCGTGCTTTCATTCCCAACCCATTTGTGCTCTGATGATACACATTCTTTGAGACAGAAGGGTTGAAGGCTAGTCTGACAGCACAGTAACCTGTCAGGAAAAGCAGAATCAATTCAACTTGATGTGTGCCTTATGTAACATCTGAACTCATGTCTATGTGAAACTGAAGGTGAAACTCAAATGGCATCAGAAACCCAAGAGAGATGATTAAGCAGGAGAATACTGAGTGGGGATATGCTGGTGTTCTGTCATCAGTGAGTCAAGAAGTCCCATCCATACAGGGGCTCAGGAGGAGGCGTACCCCGCCCCCGCCTCCCACTCCCTTAGTGCAGGCATGGAATCACTTATGGGCCTGAGAACCCAGCTGATAAAAGACTTGGTCTCGTGACGAGGCTCCTGGGCTGTGTACTTGTGAAGCTTGTGTGCACACTTAACACTTAGATGTTGTCTTTATTGTAGCGTATTTATATTTATAATCAAATGTTTGTAAATAGACTTGATTGTGGAAGATCAAAGCAAATGTAGACTGCCCTTAAACATGTAGGAGATAGGGCTCTACTTTGAGTCTAGTTAATCTGATTTTTCATGCTTGGTTCTGAGAGATTTATTCCTTTAAAACTCCAAGCTATAATTTTTTTCCAAAGGTCATTGTGTGGCATTGATTTGCACTGGGTAATATTTTCAAGAGAGTTTGCTTTAACTGAAAGCTTTGGGGGAAATTTGAGGAATTTTTTTTGCTTGCCTTTTATTTTGGGTTGAAGCAGTAAGAGAAGTTTGAGCAGAGAGTGCGGGAGATGCTATTTCTAGGAATTTAAAAGTCTGAGCATGAACCATCTGGGGAAGAGTGTTGGAGAGTGGATTCTGTGTTGGTCAAGGTAGGGAAGAGCTGAGCTCTTGAGTTACTAATCTTTGCTACGATGTTGGGATATTGAAGTCTTGTGAAGCTTAGCAGCATCTTACATACATTTCATATGTACACCATTGCAGCCCTCCTCTTTGTTTAGACTCCTTATCAATCTTCCTAAATGAGCTGGTGACAAACCCTAGTTTTCCAGTTGCTCAGGATGACACCTTGGAATCAATGACTCTTGTTCTCACAGCCGAGATCTTTGCATCAGGAGTCCTGTTGTCCCTTTGTGTGCTTCTCACCACAGCAGCACTAGCACCCTGCTGTCAGTCACCTGCTCTTCTCACTCAGATGACTTCAGCTCTGAGCACACTAGCCAGAGTACATCTTTGTGTTGCTTTGTCTTGTTTTTGAGATGCCTCCTCAGCTGTCTGAGTCAGTCCACATTTAACCTACAGTATTTTAGTCCTGGATCTCTTATTTCTCCCATGGCTGCTCTACCTCTCTTCCCTCTTTAATCCCAATCCTTGCCTTCTCTCCTGTTCACTTTATTCCCAGGCAGCTTTCATTTCTTGCTGACTGAGCTTAAAAAAGGGAAGACTGGGTGATAAGATAATGAGATTGTGTTAATTGTTGTAAAAACTAGTTTGAAAGTAAGCATATGGAACTGTAATTCTTGGTCTCATGATATAATCTTATTTTAAAGTAATAAACAATATTTTGGAGAACTCAAAGGAATATGAAATATAATAGAGATCTATTTTTAATATAAGACATTATTTAAAGAAAATTCACTGGAGAGGAAGAACCTGGCATTTGAGTTGTGCTGCGACATGAACAACTTTAAAGGTGTAAATAACTACTAAGATATCATTTATATGTGTTAGGGATTGGTTCTAATGTTTTGATTTAATTGGGACTCTGTACATCTAAACACTGAAGGACCTTGTCCTCAGTTGGTTTTTGATTGATCAGTAAAAATGCCAGCAGCCAGTGGCTGGGCAAAGGGAGATGGGGAGGGACCAGGACCCTTAGATTTGTACAGGGGAGGAGAGAGGGAAATCGCCATGACTTTGGGTTGGGGCCTGGAGGAGGTGGATTGAATTTAGAGCTGAAGAGGGAAGATAAGCGTAGACCAACAGGCCTCACAGAGGGTAACAGGGCAGCAAAGTTAAAGGTAAATTTAGAAGGTGTTGAGCCAGGAGTACCAGAAGGGAAAGTATGCTAGCCGAAGGAGGATGAGAATTGCCCAGCCTTTGAGTAGCCTAGGCATTTTAAAATAAACTGGTGTGTGTGTTTGTGTGTGGGTGTGTGTGTGTGTGTGTGTGTGTGTGGGTGTGTTTATGTATGATTCATTTGCAGATCCAAATTGCTGTGGGCAGGTGGCTGGAAGCGCAACCTGCCAGGAACATAAAGTGGAATAGCCCAAACTCACCGCTACAATTTATGTTGTGTATTTCACCTATTTATAGAGTATAATTAATGAAATGTCTTTATGTTGTTTAGTAATTATTACAAGGAATTTTAGGCTATCCAGTAATAATTTTAGAATATTTTAGTCTCTCACAGAAACTACATTAGCAGTTATTCCCAGCTGCCCCTTTCTCAGACCCTGATGACCTCTGATCTACATTGTATCTCTGGATTTAGCCATTTGTTTCAAAGAACTAGCCTTATGTGACTACCTTTTCATTTAGCATTATATTGAGGGTTTATTCCTGGCATAGATTTTTTTTTTAATGATTCATTTAACTTTCAGCATACTTACATACTCTTATATACTCAAGAAGATAAATCAAGAAACCCATCCACTTAGACTGATGTATATAACTAAGTATGAGTGAAGTCAACGGTGTATCTGTGTATTCGGTGTATCTCATTAGCATGCTGCAGATATGTGGCTAAAGCAAGCTCTCTCCTGCCCAGCCCTGGCTCAAGGCAAACATAGGGAAATGACTGTGCGCTAGGGGCACTGTGTATTGTGTTGATGCTGTTAGGTGAAAACTCTGCTTCATATAGTCGGCTACTACAGAAGTTTTCACACAAAAGCAGCAGCTCAGAGTTCATCTGCAGTGGTGGCTCTTGATATCAGCTTTGCTTCTTCCACAACAGCAGATGAGTTTTATGGTCAGGCTTGCTGGTGGCAAAGACCAAGTCATTGTGGCCAGCAAGTTCCAGGCAGTTGTGAACCTCTAGATATGCTGGGAATAGAACTGGGGTCTTCTGCAAGAGCAGCAACTGCATTAACTGAGCCATCTTTCCAGCCCCAGCAGTTACATTCTTAGAAAAGAAGTTACTGAGATTCCTGAAATAGCTGTGTTCTTTTTAAAAAGTTTAAAAACGTAACCTTTGTAGTAATCAATGTCCTTGTGGTTGCCAATAGTGCCATCCTTACTCCATGCCTTCTAACAGATTGCAACAGTGTCAGCTGGAACAGAAGTTCTGCCACATTGTTTGATCCCTCTGTGACAATGATAACTTGTCAGAAAAGTGCTCATTTAAAGTAAAAGCACTTCTTGGAGTTTTGTTTGTTTGTTTGTTTGTTTTTAAGAATTAGAGTATATGCCCTCAATGGTTCATCTTTTTAAATTTACTTATTTGTATTTTATGCGCATTGGTATTTTGTCTGTGTGAGGGTGTCAGATCTCCTGGCACTGGAGATACAGAGAGTTGTGAGCTGCCATGTGGGTGCTGGGAATTGAACACAGTTCCTCTGGAAGAGCAACCAGTATTCTTAACCATTGAGCTGAAGATGTTGAACACTTAAAAACATTTACTGACCATTTGTATTTCTTCCTTTGAAAACTGTCATTTCATTAACCCTCTTTTTGATTGGGTGATCTTTTTGGTGTTTTTATGTATGGCTCATTATCCTAGGTATCAATCCATCTGCTGTGTACTTGCTGAAGAGTTTCCCCCCAGTTCTGTAATCTGTCTTTTCACGGTGCTAATTGTTACCTTTTCTGTTCAGAGCCATTTAGTTTCATCGTCCCATTTATTCATTCTTGGGAATAGTTCTTGTGTTGTAGGAGTCATTTTAAGATGGCCCTTGCGTGTATTCATCTTAATGAATTTTATTTATGGTTTCCTCTAGCAGTCTGAAGAGTTTCAGGTCTTAAAATTAAGACCTTTGATCCATTTGGAATTGATCTTCTGCATGTTAATATGTAAATTTCATGTACCATTTGATGGAGAGCTTTTCTTTTTTCTAGTATATTTTTGGCTATTGCAGTGTGCACTTCTTTCTAGGTCCCATATTCTACTCCATTGGCCCACATGTTTGTTTTCCCAATAGTAGATAGAGATGTAGCTGTGCTGGCTCTGGAATAAACTGAGACTGAGTGTTGTGGGACTTTCAACATCCCTTCCTCGGTTGCTTTGGTTCTTTGGAGTCTTTGGCATCTCAGGATAATGTTTTGTATTTCTGTGAAGAATGCGATTAGAATTTTATGGGATTGTGCTGCGTCTGTGGCTCTCTAGGGCAGCAGGGCTACTGTTGCAGCGTCTTTAGAGTTGTGCTTTAGAGATGTGTTACCTCCTTAGTAGATTGAGTCCTCACTTTTTTTTTAAAAGATTTATTTATTTAGTATATGTAAGAACACTGTAGCTGTCTTCAGACACTCCAGAAGAGGGCGTCAGATCTCATTACGGATGGTTGTGAGCTACCGTGTGGTTGCTGGGAATTGAACTCAGGACCTCTGGAAGAGCAGTCAGTGCTCTTAACCACTGAGCCATCTCTCCAGCCCCCGAGTCCTCACTTTTTAAAGCTATTGTGAATGGTTTCTTTCTTGGCAAGTTTGCTATTGATACAAAGGAAAGCTACTGTTTTGTGTGTTGATTCTGGATCCTGGTACTTTACTGATTGGTGGAACACTTAGCATTTTATAATTATTGGACTATGTTGGCTGGAAGTTAAGACAATTTGACTCCTTTTTATTTGTATCCTTTTCATTTCTTTCTCTTGTCTTTTTGCTCTAGCTAAGACATTGAACATTGGATTTTTTTAAAAAAAGATTTATTATATATTACACACACACACACACACACACACACACACGCACAGTAGAAGTTTACAGACACACCAGAAGAGGGCATTGGATTCCATTACAGATGGTTGTGAGTCACCATGTGGTTGCTGGGATTTGAACTTGGGACCTCTGGAAGAGCAGTCAAAGAGCAGTCAGTGCTCTTAACCGCAGAGCCATCTCTCCAGCCCCTGAACATTGTAATTAGTAGGAGTATACAAAGCATACTCTCCTATCTTGCCCTCAGCTCCTAGATTTTCCAAGTTTATAGATTGATGGTTACAGGCTTGCTACCTAGGTTCTTTATTATGTTGAAGGATGTTCAGGCTTTGATTCTGCAAGGATGCTGTGAATTGTCAGAGGATTTTTGTTCATCTCTTGAAATGATGGTGTGAGTTTTGTCTTTAAGTGTTTTTATACATTGTGTTACATCTAACACTTAGTGATATGTGTGTGTTGTTGATTCATGCATTCATGGAATGATAACCAAAATGGTATGGTAATATATTCTTGAATTAGATTGCAAGAATTTTATTGAGGGTTTTTGTGTGATGTTCAGGGGACGTGGTCTATATAGCTTTCTTGCTTCTTGTGGTAGGCTCTCACCTGGCTTGACTATAGGTGATGCTTCATAGAGCGAGGCTGCTAGTGTTCCTTCCCTTTCTTGATGAAACATTTTTTATTTGGTGTTTGTTTTCTAAACATTGTCCTGCTATTTCTCAGTCTTTAAAATTGCAGTTGGTGCTACAGTGATCTTTTTACCCACTCATAACACCAGAGTACCATGGCTTCCTCTTGCTGGAGCATTTCCTTAACTAATGTGCTTAAGTATAGAAGTCAATAGACATTGTAAAGTACAAACTGACATTTTGAAGAACTGAGTAACATTTATGTTCTAAATCTCCTCAGTATTTTTACTTTTAAAAATAGATAGTTGACCCTTCCTGGTAGTAATAATGTATTAGGCTGTGTTTGACTGTTTGGTACATCTTATGACAACTTTTATTCTGAGTTTGCTCAACTTAGATGACTCTTTGAACCTCTGCTTTGCCACTGAACTATTTAGTTCTGAAGAAGGGAGTGAGTGGCTACAGGAATTTTAGAGACATTTTTGTTTTCTGGTTTTGTGCTTTTCTTTTACTTTGAGCGCTTCTCTACTTTTATTTCTGATAAAATGTTTTTCACTTGTGCTGACCAGTCTTTGTAGACTGAATTAGGCTCCTTCTGCCCTCTCTTTCAGGACTTGTACTAATGGAAGAAGCAGGTAGCACCTCTAAAGTTCAATGTCACTTCCCACCTCCACTTGGACCTTCTGCTTGACACCTGCTTGTGACTTTTCACCTGCAATCTACCCTTTTCGTATCTACTGACTTTGATTGCAGGAGAGTGTCTGAAGATTCATAGCAAATGACGTCAATGGCCAGCTTGTTTTCTTTCACTAGTCCAGCCGTGAAGCGATTGTTGGGCTGGAAACAAGGTGACGAGGAAGAGAAATGGGCAGAAAAGGCAGTGGATGCTTTAGTGAAAAAGCTAAAGAAGAAGAAGGGTGCCATGGAGGAGTTGGAGAAAGCCTTGAGCAGCCCAGGACAGCCAAGCAAGTGTGTCACGATCCCCAGGTCCTTGGATGGACGTCTGCAAGTTTCTCACAGGAAAGGCTTGCCCCATGTTATATATTGCCGTGTTTGGCGCTGGCCAGATTTGCAGAGCCATCATGAGCTAAAACCATTGGATATTTGTGAATTTCCTTTTGGATCTAAGCAAAAAGAAGTTTGTATCAATCCATACCACTATAAAAGAGTGGAGAGTCCAGGTAAGTTTCACTGTAGTGAGAATTAAAAACAAAAATATCAACATGTCTCTCACCAATTTGCATATAACTAGGCTTATAGGCTTAAAGGGTGTGTTAACCTTTGTTAAAGATTCCATCTTAGAAGGAATTCTAGCTTTTAAATTAGCTTTTGTGAACATTTAATTCTTGACCGCTATTCATACTCACTTTCTCTAGTAACACCCATTTCCTTTCTGTGGCCTACTTGTCTCTGTAATGCTAAACACATGTTCCATGTTCACACTAGATATCCTTCTCTCCTGTTTGTTTGGGAACTTTGTTGTCATGCATTGTCGATTTTTCTGGCTTTACATTTTCCCTCTCTACATGTCTTTTTCACTAAATTATTTTTACTTTGTGCTTGTGCGTGTGTGCTCTCTTGCACACATTTATGTCATGGCACACGTGAAGGTCAGAAGACAACTCTTGGGAGTTGGGAGGGAAGTTTTTCCTTACTCATTTCTCATTTTTCAGTGTCTAGAATAATACTCTTTACTAGGTACAGTGGTCAGTATTTTTTTTTTTTTGCAGTGAATTAATTGTATAAGCTGATATGTTAGTCCTTTTATCACTTCTGTAGCAAACTGCCACACAGACTAGATAAATTCACTTTATTGAAAAGAATTAAAAACAAACCAACATGGATCTCCCCAAATTGCATGTAATTAGGTTTACTAACTAAATGTTACTTTAGCCTTTGTTAAAGATTAACAGTAGAAATGGTGGAGGGTAGAAAGTTCAGGATTAAGGGACCAGAAGGTGAGGGTCTTGTAATGAACTCTACTCTAGAACAGAAGAGTGGCATGGGTGTGAGTGAGCCAGAGAGAGGACGGAGGGGAACAAGATGGACAGAGAAACCTACTTTAGTGTTTTTTGCTGCCAGCATCAAAACCAGTATCTTGTACTTTTTACTCTACTGTGTAAGCAAGTACTCTGCTACGGAGCTACAGCCCAGCCCAGACTGGCTGAAGCAACCCGTTCATGTAACAAAGGGTTCACCTCCACAATGACATAATCTCATTACTTCTTGTGAGATCTCCATCTCCCTACATTGCCACATTGGGAATTAAGTTTCCAGCTCGTAAACTTTGCAAGATAGAATTACCACAGTAGCTGAGATACAAGTTGGGTTCTTAGTTATTTTAGTTGCCACATTTGGTAGTTTAAACACAACACACATGCATTGCTTTATATTTTCTGGGGGTAAGGCATTAGTCACCTTAGCAGCATCTTTTATGAGTTTCTAATCAAGGTGTTGGTCAGGGCTAGGTTTATCTCGGGAGTTCAGATGTGACAAGATTTAGTTCCTGCATAGGCCGTTGGATGCTTGCTGGTTATTGGCTGAAGTCTGCCTTCGTTTGCTTTACTCGACGACCTTCTTCCTCAGTAGTTCACCTGTATATTGTTCTTATGCTGCCGTTCTCTCTCACCATAGTAGATTCTCTCTACCAGACTATCTGAGAGCATGCATGCCTGTGGTGATGATCTGTCTTCTTCAGAGTCAGTAATGAGAGTTCCTGCAAGAGGGCATTGAATTCTTAAATGCTTCCCCATTACTTTGCCCATAATTCTTTTGGTTAAGAGCAAGTCATGGGCCATATGCTGAAGGGAGAGATTTATCCAATTACATGAATACCCAGACTCTGTCTTCCACACTGGAGGAATTGTGAGCCTTGTGTAGTTGAATGTGGAGGCTAAAAGACTAGCAGTGCCCTGAGCTATTAGTTGACATCAACCATGAAATTTAAAGCTGCTGCTCTATAGTGAGGTGGATCTCAGTTTCTTATAAAGCCCAAGGAGAGCTATAGTATGAGGGAATTGAGGAAGAACAAGGAAGATTTAATGGAGGAATACTTTCTGAAAAATTCTCAAGCTAAGTATTTGCCAGCCATACATGTAAGAATTGTATTTGTTCCTTCTCACAACCAGCGTGTGATGACAATGGGCAGTAGAATTGTCTTTCTTTTAGTCTACCTTATCATTCCATATGAAGTACAGCAGTGCTTATGAAACTTGAACTTTGGAGATGTCTTGGTAGTTCAGCTGATGGATAAAGCTATAAAAACCTCATGCTTGGTCCCAAGTCTGCACATCTCTTGGGGTAGGGGTAGCTTCACTCAGTAGAATTAACTTAACTAACTTGACCAGTTAGGGACAGTAGATGCCTTTCCTCCTGGTACTGTGCTAATAAAGGAGGTTGTTGGTGACTCTGGTTACAGTGAACGGTGAGCACTTGTGGACATATGTGCTTTCCTAACTCTGGTATTCTCCTGTGTAGAGTTAGAGATGGAGAAAGCACCTACATCCCTCAGCAGTAAAGTCTGTGTTTGAATGTTGTAGACAAAGTAGCTAAGCCTTAACTTCTTATACAAGAGTGTACAGAGATACAGGGTGGGATGAGGAAATGTCGCAGAGAGAAAAATGTAACAAAAGGTATGATAGGCATGAAAATAAGGCCAGCTGAGGTGTGCCAGTATTTATTTGACTAGAAAGTATTATCTGTTGGCTGAGTTTGTGAGTCTTGGCGTTATGATTTTACTATATATTTGTTACCTGTAACCTCATGCAAGTTACAAAATCTTTCTGTGATTTAATGTCCTCTTCAACTGGATAATACTACTATTAATGACCTTACAGAGTTGCCAAGGAGATTGAGTGAGCCAGTGTGTCTGTCACTGCTTAAACATGATGCTCAAGCTAGTTTGAAATCAAGGATCATGTCTCCAGATGGATCCAAGTACAGCATATGGGGAGTGGACAGAGAGGAAATGTTCAAGCACACAGCTACTTAGAAGAGTCCAGTGGCCAAGCCATTAGAATAAACAGTCAAAAAGGACTTCAGATGAAGTTGTACTTAGAGGGCTGATTTTGAAGGAAAGGTCTTTTCACACTGGAGAATTGTTGCTTCAGCAGGGAGACCTTACCAGTTCAGTTCTCTAAATGCTAACCCTGAGCCCTCTGACTGACTTTGAAAGTGTTCAACATTAGGAATGTAGAGTTCTCAGGGTTCCACATACTGACCTTAATTCCCTCTGTAATCTTACATCTGTCTAGATCAGTGACTGTGTTTTTTCCTCATGTCTGCCTCTCTTCACTCCTGCCATCCTCAGGGGAAGTCCTCTTGTTCCAGTCAGGTGTTATTATTTTCACAGTATTTGTACTCTGCTGGCTGGACCTGCACATTTCTTTAATTCTCATTAATTGCATTAAAAGTTTATTATGGCTGTTTATTAAAATGACTTATGCACTACAGAACTTTCTGCTTCCTGAGTCCTTCACACAGGCTGAATGCCAAAGGTTTTTGAGTTTGGTTATGATGTAAATATAAATCCAGATTCTGCCCTCCTAACAGTAAACTTTAGTCACCGCCCCTTAAAGATGACTGGCTGTGACTTGTTTTTCTGATTGATTTTTGTTTTTCTTTCAGTCTTACCTCCAGTGTTAGTGCCTCGTCACAATGAATTCAATCCACAACACAGCCTTCTGGTTCAGTTCAGGAACCTCAGCCACAACGAACCGCACATGCCACAGAACGCCACGTTTCCCGATTCTTTCCAGCAGCCCAACAGCACTCCTTTCCCCTTGTCTCCTAACAGCCCGTACCCTCCATCCCCTGCAGGCAGCACATACCCCAGCTCCCCAGCAAGCTCTGGGCCTGCAAGCCCATTTCAGCTCCCAGGTAAGACTTCACTGATGGAAACAAGGATCTCCAAAGCTAGGCAGTTGTTAAGTGCTGGTCTTCTAAGTGAACTGTTACATAAGATCTTGCTGTTGATGACATATTCTTGAGGAATTTATTTCCACAAGAATTGGACTTTATTTTTCAAGTTCCTTTATGTTTAAAAATCTGGAAATTGGGGAATTGAGGCCAAGTGTTTAATTTGCTGTTAGTTATTGTCTCAAAAACAAATTTGAATGCTTCATCTTAGATTTCAGTGCTCTAAATAGCTCTGTCTCAAGAGATCCCATGTAGACCTTGGGGCTAAAGAGAACTTCTCTTCAGTTTTTATAGTTACTGAGACAAGTAAGTCTAGCTGTAACATTTGTAAAAATTCACAACTCTTGAGTGTTGGAAGCCCAAAGATTTTATTAATGTACAGCCACTTAATAGGGCATGATGGTTACTGGGGGCATTGTAGCAGAATGAGATATCCGTTATACTGTTAAAGCAAACTTTGAGTGACACAGCAGTGTGTGATGTTGATGGTACTGTAAAATCACCTGTGCTGTGTGCACTGGGTGATGGTAGCCTCAGATTGCTGTGCAGTAGGTGCAGTTTCTTTGAGTATAGATTAAAGGAAAAAAAACTTGACCTTAGGTTCCATTTTATTGTTAATCCTGGTATCCTGGATTACCAAGGGTCTGAGTTAATAGATGCTTGTAGTAAGTCTACAGGAGATGCTGTGTGTGCTCTTTTCCTAGATCTGGATGTGCTCAGTAATGAATCCTGCTGATAACCTTGTAAATTAAAAGTGCTTCTAGAGTAGTAGCTTTGGGCAGAATGAAGACCTTAGTCTTTGAGGACTTAATGTGTCTCATTCTCTTTCTCTTAGCTGATACACCTCCCCCTGCCTATATGCCACCTGAGGATCAGATGGCTCAGGATAATTCCCAGCCTATGGATACAAGCAGTAACATGATTCCTCAGATCATGCCCAGCATATCCAGCAGAGGTGAGGACAGTGCTCACTGTTGTTTGTTGTTGGTAGTATTTTTACTTCTTTTAACTTCTTGGTCATTTTTCTTTACTTTTTTTGCAGTACTAGGAATCCAATTCAGGGCCTCATACTCTAGGTAAATAATCTCCTGCTGAGTTTTAACAATTCTTGCTCACTTGTGAAGGAACCTTGACTATAAAATCAGTGTGAGTTAGTTTAGTGGTTTTGGCAACTATATGAAGTTTGGAATCAAATGTAGGGTTTTTTGTTTGTTTGGTTTGGTATTTTACTTTTAATTGATTCTTTATGGATTTTACATCATGCACTCCAATCCCACTCGTCTTCTCCTCCTATACCTGTCCTCCCACCCTTGCAACCTCCCCCACAACTGAGAAAAACAATCTCATTGTGGAAGCTGTAGTGTGCCACAGTATGTCCCACAGTCTACCCTTTATCCATACTTCTTTGCTTGCAGATGTTCATTGCGATGACTCATGGGTGTGGTGCAAGGCTCCTTTCTCTTAGCATGATAGCCGTGAGACCCGTAGATGTTGTATTTGTCAGGTTTGAATTCCTTAGATAAACAGTGTTCCCTTGTGTGTGCCACTCTTGTTTGCCCGCTCTCCCCTGAGGAGCTGCTGTGCTCGTCCACCTTTGTACTGCTGTATGCAAGCTGCAGCACTGCTTGGAGGCTGCCCGAGGCAGCCGTAATGGAGTGGAGGTTGTGGCTCTTGAGTTATGGTGGGCTCTCTGTTGGATTACAGTGCTCAACTTTTCTGTATCGTTGCTTATTTTTTTTCTGTTTTGTCCAAAGTGAGAGTGAAAGATTGGAGTCTCCAACAATTAGGATAGAAGTATATCTATTTCTGCTTTTGGTTCTTTTGTTGTTTGCTTCATGTATTTGGGGACTCTGTTATCAAAATGTTGAGTTGACTCATATGAGTACATTCAGCTTTGTGCAGTCACTGCCAGTGTCTGCTTCCAGAACTTGTCACCCTCCTAAGCGCAGTCTGTGCCCATTATTAAATTTTCCTGTTTTCCTTCCCCCAGTCACTCATCAGTAGTTATCTATATCCTGTCTGAATTTTCCTGTCTGGGCATGATCTAGGTGGACTTACCCAGTACCTCTGTGTCCTTCTTCATCTGGCTTCTTTTTGTTAGCTTGGCCTTGCCAAGTGTTATACAAGTCACAAAAAATGTTCAAATCTTATTTCTTATTAGGGCTGATTACCTTCTAGTCTATGGCATAGCACGTATGTTTTGTGTATCCACTTACCTTTATGACTACTTGCCTTCATTCTGCTTTTTGGCTGTTGCACAGCAGGCTGTTATTTGTGTCTCTGTGCAGTCCCATCTCCCTGAGTGCTATGTATATTTGGGAGTAGAGTTGCTTTCTATGCTAATCCTGTTTAACCTTTGAAACCACCAGACTCTGTGCAGCAGCAGCAGCACTGTGTTCCCAGTGGCACTACATAAGCATCCCAAGTTCCCCACGTCCTTGCCAGCTCGCTCTCAGCTGTTTGTCATTGTCCATGTTCTCCTTGCTTGTAATTATGCCTGTGAAGTCAGTGGTATATTACATAGATGTTTTAATTGACAAATAAGGAAGGGTGGTGGTGTTTTTCCCATAATGTTACTTACTATTGTGTAATGCCCTACATTGGTACGACTATTTTTACAGATTGCTAACATTTTAGGTGCTAGAGAGATGTCTCTGAGTAAAGTCTTGCTGTGTACGTATGGGGTCCTGAGTTCAGATTGGCAGCATTCACTTAGAAGTCAGGCACACTGCACACCTTTAATCCCCGCACTCATCCAGGGGAAGGGAAGTAGAGACAGAAGAATCCCAGTAAGTTTGAGAGCCAGCTAGTCTTCCAAACCAAGTAGCAAACAACCTAAGATCCCTGCCTCAAACAACACTTACACCCATAAGGCAGGGTCAGCCATTGAGCTGTCCTTGGCATTCACATGTGTACCACAGCACACCACAGACAAAGTAAAAAGACACTGTTATTTACACATTCTAAAGTTCAGTGCGTATAAGTGTGTGTTATGTCTGTGATGATAACCACAACTAACTCCATACCTAATGGTGAGGAACTAGGTTTTCTGCAGTTCTGGTTTGTCCAGAACGTTACTTAGTTTTTTTGTTCATCTTTTTGTTTAGAATAATCTTACAGGTACTGATGAAAATATTTTTAGTTGCTGGAAAAGAATTTTACTTGACTAAGTCTGTATTAGTTTATTCTAGACCTATTTGGGGTGAGCTGTTGCTACTGCATTGGGAATTGTGTCCTTCCCAAAGTATTATGGAGCCCCTAAGCCCCAATGTGGCTGTATTTGGACATGTGGGCTTTCTGGAGGTAACTGGGTCTAAGTGAGGTCAGGAGGATAGGTCCTCCTAGTGTGGTAAGTGTCCTCATAAGAGGAGGTCCCTTGTTTTTTCTTTGTCTTGAGCACAAACCAAGCAAAGGCTGTGCTAGCAAAGAGCAGTCTACAGCCAGGAAGTGGCCCTTCATTAAACACTGAAGCTCCTGCCACCTGGATCCCAGACTCCCTCCTTGCCACAGGACTGTGAGAGCAGGGTTCTGTTGCTTGCATCACTCCATCAGTGCAGCTTACTAGAGCATCCTAAGCCACCTGAGAGAAGTCAGTACCTAGAATGGGTGCTACTGTAGCACTTTAGAGATGCACGATCACTTCTTTAGCAGGAAAGACTTTTATGCAAGAGATTGGCTGGCTTCTCCTGATTGCTACTAATAATATATAAAAAGAAAGATTAAAGGGGGGAACTGTTACTTTAAAAAGAACTTAAGATTTAAGAGATTTTTCATTTTCTACACGTTGTAAGTAATAAGAATGTGTGTTTGGAGAGAAACTTAAGAAATTTGTTTACATTTGAGAGTGTGTTAAGTGTGGGTGTGGAGTATGGACCTGATTAGTTCCCTCCATTAGGATCAGTTCATTTGACTTTCGGGGACACAGGTGGATTGGGGTAAGGGAGACTGTTAGACATTCTAAGCTGTTGGTTGTAAGCTCAGAAGAGCTGTCCCTGAGGGTGATTGTTTCATGGGGGCTGAGCCATGCTTGGGCTTATGATGCTTAGAGCACTCCTCTCTACAGGACACAACTTACCGTAGCTCAGCTGTGTTACAGTTGAGGAGGCACTTTCCTTGAGAACTTTCCTCTGCCTTACCTGTGGACCTTACAGTTCTGCTGGTGTGAACTAAGACTCTGGGAACTTGGGAGATGGGATTTATGTGAGACAGGGGTGAACTAGTAATGGACCTAATTGTTAGTCTCTCTGATTATGTTGAAACCTAACCCTCAGTATCATGCTACTTAGAGATAGGGCCATTTAAGAGGCTATTAGGCTTAAATACATTCCTGAGATTAGGGTCTTTGGGATACAATTGTCTTTACATGATTAGATACAGAGGCCAGGGAGCTGGCTCCATGTATAAAAAGCAATTGCTTAGACAAGCCTGATGACCTCCTTTTAGATCCCTGGAACTATCATACAAGAAACTGTTGCTTATCTCTATTCTCTCTATTCGCAGCACTTCTACAGTAAGATAGGAAGTGGATCAGGGGAATTTCCTAAATTTCAAAGGTCAGCTAACCTAGAATATGTGGCAAAGCAGAAACAAGAACGACCTTGACTCAAAGCAAAGTAGAAGGCAAGAACCAACTTCTAAAGGTTGTCTTCTGATCTGTACATCTACATGCACACACCTGTACGCTTGCATTCATACATGAGCGCATGTACACACATGCACACACACACACACACACACACACACACATGCACACACGCACATACAGCATGTCTACTGATACCTTGATATCTGAGCCTCTAGAGTAAACTGTGAGAAACAATTTGTGGTAATTTTGCTGTTGTTGTTTTGTCTTGAATTTAAGCCACTCAGTCTGCGTTATTTTATTATAGCTGTCTTGAGCAGGCCAAGATAAGTTGCCTTGAACTCTAAGCCAGGAATGTCCGTGAAATTTAAATGAAATATCTATTTTCTTTGTCATATAAATGGTTAGGACATTAGATGGTTAGGACAAATAGTAAGTTTCCAAAGAACTTGATGTTTCAGATAATCAGTTATTAAACCTCTTTTTTTTTTTTTTTCAGATGTTCAGCCTGTTGCCTATGAAGAGCCCAAACACTGGTGTTCAATTGTCTACTATGAATTAAATAATCGTGTTGGGGAAGCTTTTCATGCATCTTCTACTAGTGTGTTAGTAGATGGATTTACAGATCCTTCAAATAACAAAAGTAGATTCTGCTTGGGATTGTTGTCAAATGTTAATCGTAATTCAACTATTGAAAACACTAGGCGACATATTGGAAAAGGTAATCTTGTCATTTCTTTTCATTCAGTTGAATTAAATCATTTTTTTGTACTGGCTGGATACAATTCATTGAAACATCCAAAAAGTCTTAAGGCATGGCATTTACCTCAAGTTGCAAATATTAAAGAATGTGATTAACTAAAGATACAACTAGTCCTCTCTTTTTTATCCTGCTTAGTTTTTGTTTCTAGTACTAAAGATCTGAAATCCTGTTGTTCATTTCTTGAGTATTTATCCTAACAATTAGGACAAATTAAGTTAGGGCCTAACTGGAATATAAGAGATAGGAATTTACCTTGTTCACAGCAGTACACTCAATAACTAGAACATTGCATGCCTCTGTCTGTCTCTCTGTCTCTTACTCTCTGAATGTATACATATGTATGTATATGTGTGTGTGTGTATATACATATATATGTATATATGTATATAAAATCTTTGAAAAATATGTGAGTGTTAATGAAGGATTAGAAATATAAAATTGTTGCACTTGGAGTGTTTTCTCCTGTAAGATTAGCACAGTATGAGGGAAGTGGAGTTTGGGGTGGAAAATAGAGTGAGAATATCCAAAGACCTCATGCATTGTAATTTCCTTATAAACCACCATGATCTTAGTTAGCAGCACTTTGCATACTTCTTAGAATGCAATGTCACACCTCAAAGGATCTGCCCTAGTAGGGTGTGCTACATGTCTCAAGAGCAAGAGCAGCTTTGTTTGGATACCCTGCTGTTCTGTGCTCCTTTGATTTGAGTCTTAGTCAGAGATGGTAACAATGGCAGATAACAATAATTGTGGTAGGTTCTCTTATAGATGAGATTCAGAAAAATAATCTGAAGCCAGGTGCAGTGGCTCACACATGTAATCCCAGCACTAGGGAGGCTAAGGCAGGTGGGTCCCAAGTTCAAGACCAGCCTGGGCTACATAGCAAGACTATCTTAATGCAAACAAACAAACAAAAACACCCCAAACAAACAAAAAAAATTTGAACAGTTTTTATTGATTTTTATTGTCAACTTGTCCTGACCTTTTTTGTAAAATGTGTCTCCTGTATATGTTGCTCTGTCAGTTCTCCTACAGTGGAGATAATTTAAGGGACGTCTCTTTGGCAGTTTTCACTTAACTTGCCAGTGTTCCCACTCCATAGTCCATTTCTCTTTACTCAGAAACAAGCCACAGTTTTTTAATACCATATGCTGACACAATTCTGTGACTTATATTTGAACAGAGATATGTGTTTATAGAGATCCTGCTAAAGTAGACACTGTATGTGGTCACAGACAATAATGGAAACTTGTCCATTGAGGGTAGTCAGTGTTCTCTCTTGTCTAGAATATGGCAGTTAGCAGCATGCTGTCCGATGAGTGAGACAAAACTGTGTTTCTGAGCAACAGGCTGTAACACCCATTTCATTTATAAAAAATAAGCAAGCAAACAAACAAACAAAAACCCCCAGCAAATCCTCCTATCCCTAGAAGCACACAGATATATTTTATAGGAGCCTATATGTAACTATCTTAGTTAGGGTTTTATTTCTGTCAACAGACACCATGACCAAGGCAACTCTCACAAGGAAGCATTTTATTGGGGCTGACTTAGAGGTTCAGAGGTTCAGTCCATTATCGTCAAAGTGGGAACATGGCAGTATCCAGGCAGACATGGGCTGGAGGAGCTGAGAGTTCTATATCTTCATCCGAAGGAAGCCAGGAGCAGACTGTCCTCAGGCAGTTAGGAGGAGGGTCTCAAAGCCACTCCCACAATGGCACACTTCCTCCAACTAGGCCACATCTAGTAGTGCCACTCCCTGGGCCAAGCTTGTTCAAACCACTGCAGTAACTCAATGTGTGCTGCATGCAAAAAGGTTTAAAAGGATTTACACCAAATTGGTTGCACTGTCTACCTGTAGGGAAGAAAATCTTGAGGTAATTCTTAGGTATATTGGAAAAGTATTTTGTGAGTCACCTTTTCAGTAATCAAGCTAAAATTTTACTATTAGAACTGGTTTCTCATCAGTATATTTCTAGAAGCTTTAAAAAGTTGTATTATTTTGTGTGTATAGGAATTTTACCTGCAGGTGTGTCTGAGTACTGCATGCATACAATGCCTTTAGAGGCCAGAAGAGGGGCATCTCCTGGGACTGGAGTTAGATGTTTGAGAGCCTCTATGTGGGTGCTGGGAATCCAATATGGGTCCTCTTTAAGAGCAGTCAGTGCTCTTAACTTTTGAGCCATTGCTCCACTTCCATTTAAAAAAAAAAAAGAAAAGAAGCCTGGTGATGGTAGCAGCACACGCCTTTAATCCCAGCACTTGGGAGGCAGAGGCAGGTGGATTTCTGAGTTCAGGGCCAGCCTGGTCTACAGAGTGAGTTCCAGGACAGCCAGGGCTATACAGAGAAACCCTGTCTCAAAAAAAAGAAAAGAAAAGAAAAAACAGAAGGAAAGAAAGAAGGCTTTTAAAAGCAAAGTAAAGTGAGCCTGCTATTTTAAAGCTTTCTGCAATCTGGAATCGCATATGTATGTCTGGGTTTCTGTGGGTAATGATTAAAATGCTGTGGTTGTCTTTGTTAGCAAACAGGGTGGAAAATGTCACTAAACATTTATGATGATTTTTTTTGAAAGTACTCATAAAAAGAATGTTAAAGAGCATCTTTTCCTTTCTAGAGAAACAAATGGTGGTTAGAAAAGGGAACATAAACCTTGGGGTCAGGCAGTTTAATAACCCTGCCAACTCCAGGCAGAGGCTTGGCGGGCTGAGGCTCTCTTAGAGTTGTGTGGATTATTTTTGGCTGCCAAAGGCCACCTAGTGGTAGTTGTGATCTGAACACTATTGAGTTCGCTGTGCATTCTGGGTGCTTTGGTTGCATTATATGTTGTCTGTGGCTTCCTATAATGGTTTGCTAAGCCATCTCCCTTGTTGCCTGTCTCTTTAAGGTGTTCATCTATACTACGTTGGTGGGGAGGTGTATGCCGAGTGTCTTAGTGACAGCAGCATCTTTGTTCAGAGTAGAAACTGCAACTTTCACCATGGCTTCCATCCCACCACTGTCTGTAAGATTCCCAGCAGCTGCAGTCTCAAAATTTTTAACAATCAGGAGTTTGCTCAGCTTCTGTCTCAGTCAGTCAACCATGGGTTTGAGGCCGTGTATGAGCTCACCAAGATGTGTACCATTCGGATGAGTTTTGTCAAGGTGAGTAGTTGTGATCTATAATGTGTCTTTAGTCATTGTAAGGGATGTATGCATTATAAGAAATTGTTAAATGAAGATAATCAGTGTTTTTGACTCAATTTCATACACTAAGTGAAATTTTTGAATTTATCACTTTAACCATATGATTCATTTTATAATCTACACATAACATCCATGATTAATTTTGATAATGGGTAGGGACTGGGTTTACAAAGTATTTCATCTAGTAGACTAAATTATTAGAAAGTGTTTAATATTAGCATTGCGTTTTGACTGGCTCAGATTCCATTACAGTAAAGCAGGAAATTTATAGTACTTTATCACTTTA
>JADRCD010227801.1:0-16169 GCA_019843815.1 Montemys delectorum
AAACAACATACCCTGGTGTTTTGGTTCAAATGAGATTTTCCTTTCTTCTCAAAAGGAGGTTCTGGATTTCCACTAGTACTAATGTCCTAATGACTGGGGAGAGGGTGCACTGGGTAAAGTGCTTACTGTGCAAGCTTGAGGCCCTGAGGTCAGCAACCCACATACAAGCTGGACACGGCGGCTTGAATCTGTAATGCAGTTCTGGGGAAATAGAGAAGATAGAGCCCCTGCGGTCTTTATGGACAGCCAATCTATCCAAATCACCTAGCTCCAGTTCAGTGAGAAACTCTGTCTCAACACATAAGGCAGAGGGGCTGGAGCGATGTTTCAGCAGTTAAGAGCACTTGTTGCTCTTGCAGAGGGCCAGGTTCAATTCCCAGCATCCACATGATGGCCCGTAACCATCTGTTCCAGTCCCAGGGGATCCAATACTCTCTTCTGGCTTTCGTGAGCACTGTGCATGCATGTGGTGCACATACTCATACAGATAGACTACAGAACACCCATAAACGTAAAATAAAAATAAAAAATCCTTTTAAAGGGTAGAGCAATTGAGGAAGACATCCAATGTTGACCTCTGACCTCTACACTCTTATGCATAGCCGTTGCACCTACACATGTGTGTACAAACTACATACAACTACACACCCCGCACAAAATATGAATAGTATACTCTGGAGCAATAGCTCCACATGTTTATCCCACCCTTTGGGATTTATCTCTCCTGTTTTGTATTTCCAGAAAAAGACAGAGTTAGCAACTCCCATGAATGTGCTAGCCACGATTTAAAAAGATAATTTCATGGTATTTTGAGTCATCCTCATTCAGAAATAGTAGAATCTGCGTGTCATATTTAGCTGGACTACATTCTTTCTTAGAAACATATTATCACTTTTCCTGGGCTTTTGTCATAACAATGAGTGATAACTGGTTTAGAAAGGACTGATCCTTTGTCTGTTGCCTGTGGGGGCGCTGGGTGGCAGTCCCAGTCTTTGGGATGCTTGCATCTTTTTTCCTGAGCTCTCTCCCTATGTTCAGGACAGTGGACATTTGGCTTCGCAGATGAGGAGATGACCATAAGGGTGACATGGGTTGACTAAGGATTCAGTCCTTGCGCTCCCACACCACGCCTCTTTAGTGGGGCTTTGACCAATGAGCTTCACTTGTGAGAAGTGATTCACTACTTAGTGAGAATTTTGATACTTGGGTAAAACTGAAACAGTCCTCCCATGCTGTTTATGGAATGCAGTGCTGGCTCAGATGGAAGAAAGCCGCGTTGGAGGAGGTTTAAACGACCACTTGGTGCTTGCTCCCTATTAGCCCTGACAGAGTCACTGCTCAACCCTGGCACGTGGGCACTGCAGCAGAGAGGGTGTACCCGGATATGTGCTAGACAATGCCTCAGTCCTTTTAAACACGAGGAAGGATGGAGCCAGGCCCCAGAGGAGTGACTGATGCCCCAGGCTAGCAAAACCCACTGCCCTTCCGGCATCTTGCCAGTCCCCCTTGCTAGTGTCCCTGACACCTTGTCTCCTGGCTTTCCTTCACCTCCTGTTTGGCTTGCTGTCTTGGCCTCCTCTCCAGCCCCCCACCCTGCCCTTGTGGCCTGGCCCCTTGACAAGGCTTCTGCCTGACCAGAAAATGTGTGACTGCTGGTTCCTTTGGCTGGGCTCCCTAGACCCTGGCAAGCTCTGTCCTGGCTTCAGACTCTCAACAGAACCTAGGCATTGCTTCTGGAAACATCTAAATAGTTGCTCTCAGCTCACCGATGATACTCTTGAGAAAGGCTAGATTGTCCTGTGATTAAGAGAGCTGTTCTCAGAACCTGTGCTGTCTGTCGCTTTGAAGTCACAACTCTTGGGACCTGCCAGACACCCATCTCTAGGTAGGATGACCACATAGCTTGCCACCATATTTGGGGACACTCAGAATGAAAAGGAGGGCTCATAACAACCTCCCACAACACTGTAGACAAACAAGGACTGGCCACTGGGGGAGTGGTCCAGGTTGTAGTGACAAGCACATCTTTTCAAGTCAGCCAGGTTGATTTCCTGTTCTAAACAACAGCAGCATTCCACATT
This sequence comes from Montemys delectorum, assembly GCA_019843815.1. Lineage (NCBI taxonomy): Eukaryota > Metazoa > Chordata > Mammalia > Rodentia > Muridae > Montemys > Montemys delectorum. The sequence continues at coordinate 2,082 of JADRCD010227801.1, forward strand.
CACTGAAAGCCAATCCTAAACCATGTACAATGCTTCTTACAACAGGCATGCATTATTTATGTAACTCTTACAGTCGTCTTTTTTCTTTTTTTAAATAGTGTTGCCTGTGTTTCTCTACAGAGGAAACAGGGGCTCTGAAAAATTAAGTAACTTTCTTGATAATGATTTTGAATGTTCCCTAACATAAAAATGCATGTTAGAGTGCTAGATGTGCCTGATACTTGAATGACTACCGATTAGATACAATGCGTGGAAACATCACAGTAGGCTTCATAAATATGCACAAAAACTGTATGTCCAGTGAAACAAAAATAATTGGGTTACATCTTGATTTCTGTGTGTGTGTTTGTGTGTATGGTGTGTGTGTGGTGTGTGCGTGTGTGTGTGTGTGTGTGTGGTGGGTATGTGGGTGTGTGTGTGGTGTGTGTACGTGTGTGTGTGGTGTGTGTGTGCGTGTGTGTGTGTGGTGTGTGTGTGTGTGTGTGTGTGTGTGGTGGGTATGTGGGTGTGGGTGCGTGGTGTGTGTGTGTGTGTGTGTGTGTGCGTGTGTGTGCATGCGTGCGTCCGTGCGTGTGTGTGCGTGTGTGCGTGCATGCGTGCGTGCGTGTGCGTGTGTGCGCGCAGGCCAGGCCACAGTGGCACAGCCAGAGGACATCTTGACGAAATCAGTTTTCTCCTTCCTTCATACTGGTTCCTATTTGACCCTCCTCTTCCACCATGTGGATCCCAGAGATCAAACTTGGGTTGTGGGCTTAGTAGCCAACACCTTTTACCTGCTGAGCCATCTCAGCCATCCTTAAAATGTATTTTTAAATGGATTCAATAAATATTGATCAAGGACCTATTACTTCCCCAACACTGAGATAACCTGGACAACAAGAGAAATCATATATCATAAATAAAAATTTCACTTAAATAAAAAGGTGATCTTTGTTTGTTTGTTTGTTTGTTTGTGTAGCCCTGGCTGTCCTGGAACTCCCTCCATCGAACAGACTGGCCTCGAAACTACACAGATCCACCTGCCTCTGCCTCCAGAGTGTTGGGATTAAGGGTGCTAAAAAAAAAAAAAAAAAAAAAAAAAGTAATTTGGAGAAACATCTAATGAGTAATGGGCCTTTATTTTCCAATCCTCCCTTTTGGGCCCTAACCAGTATGTTAATGGAATCAATAAAAATCAACCCTTCAGTAAGACTTTAGAAGAACGTTTGTATGTTGATTGCTTGGGATTTGAAATGCATTTTCCCATAGTTTAAAACTAAAAACAAAAAAAATCTAAAGTAGTGGTTAGGCTCCAGGCCTGGCTCACAGTAGTTCATGTAGTCTATAATTTCAATGAGGTTTGCCTCTCTGTGCAATATTAGACTGGAACAGGAAGCAGAAACTATGAGTGTCTGTCACAGTCCTTCCAGTGAGCGACTGTGTGACTCGAGATCAGCTAGTTAACCTCTGAGACTTCTCAAACTAGAGATCATGTCTAGCTTCCAAAATTTGCAAGTGTCATAGATGACAAGGTATGTAAAAGTTCTCTTAAAATAGCATTTAGGGTTGGCTGTAGTTCAGTTGGTAGAGTAATTACCCAGTATGCAATGAAATCCTAAGTGTGGTCCCCAGCACCACATAAAACCCAGCATGGTGGTGCATTCTCGTAAACCTAGCATCTAAGAGTTTGGGGTAGGAGAAGTTTAATGTCATCCTCAGCTATAAAGCCAGCCAGGGATAAATGAGACATTTCCCAAAAACAAAACAAAACAATAATAGTGTTTATGATAGCATAGGAACTGGCCACCATTTGTGACATTGCCCAAAAGAAAGTAATGTTTCTAAGAAACCTGGATGGGAAATCTGAATCCCTAGAGTAGAGAAATAGACTCCCCGCGGCCAATGGTGTTGAGGGAGTGGGTGGATGACCAGAATAAGGCAGGGTTGGGAAACTCCAAGGAAACGTGGCCTTCCTGGGTAGGGGAGGTGAGTTTGGGACGAGGAGGAGGACTCCGGAGGAAGAGGGCTTATGAAGGAAGACTTAGGGACCCTACAGCAGTGGCATTGCAGTGGGGCTCCAGATTCTAAAAGAAGGGCAGTGGTCTGTGGCCCAAGGGTGAGACAATTCTGGCACATGATCTCTATGGTTATGAAAATGGGAGCCCTGACTGCTTTGGAACTGGGAAGAACTGCAAGCGGCCAAGAGAGCTGGATCCTGGGTTAAGTGCACTTACAAACAGTGGCTTCTGGATAAAACAGCAACAGAAGGTTCAAGGGCTCTCGACCCCCCCACCACTTCCAGACAGGCGCTCACTTTTTTTTTTCCCATTCCATTTATGTAAAGAATTTTCTTCTATCATCCCCTCATTAGATGGGATGTGAAAATTATGTCGTTCAAGACTTGACCCATGGAGAGAGCCTCCCACACACCTGGACTAAATACATACTTGTCTGTAAGGATGCTGAATATGACGGTGCAAACAGCTAGGAAAGGCTCCACTCTCCTTAGTCACCACGCACCCCTAATCAACAATGGCTGTGATAAATGATCCCCTGTCTTCAAAATACTTTGTTAGTCTCAACTTCAAACAGTTGCCCTGTTAACTATTGTTGCTTTTAAAAGAAGTTTTGTTGGGTATAATGTACATACAGTAGAACTCACCCTTTTAAAGTGGACCCGACAGTAGTCTTCAGCTGCACAGGCCCCGACTGTAGACCACTTCAGAATGCTTCCCTGACCCTCAGAGAGATTCCATTTAACTTTCTATCTACTCTTTCTAGCCCTAGGTGGCTACCAAGATGCTCTCTACCTCTGTCGATTTCCTTACTCTAGACGTGTCACATGGATGACATTATACAGCGTGCGATATTTTAGATGTAACTTCTTGCCCATAATATTTTCAAAATCCATTTGTGTGTAAGCACCGGGTCTCACATCCTTTTTATAGCAAGTTGTACTCTGTGTGGATGTACCAGAGGTAATTTGTTCATCATCTGACGAACATTTGAGTTTTTCTACTTTTACTGTTAACATGCCTGATGATGTTTTTTTTTTTTAACTTTTATTGCATTATGATGAGAAAAGTTACATGATTTCAATTTATCTGAATTTGTTAACATTTAAAAACATATTTTAAGTAAAAAGAATTAAATCACATTCTTGTTTCCCTTTTGTACCCCCACTCCTCCCAGAGACCCCCCTTCAACACCTACAATATCTTTTTTGTCATATTCCTTAAAATTTATAAAATATTATAACAATACAAATAAGTATTATAAAAGTTGTTTGATATAAAACAACAATCAATTTAACAGTCTCATGTAGATGCTCGTCTACAGCAATAGTGAAAATACATTTTTCTCAATATAAATTTTAAATAACTCCAAACATATTAACTGTATACATCAAAATAATACATCCTGATGACGTTTTGTATGAGCAGCTGGTTCTCTTCTGTTTTAGTTTTGTTTTTATGGGGTCTTAGGGAGTTAGGGTTCAAATCCACAGCCTTGTCCTTGCTAGACAAGGACTCTCTACCCATGGCCCTGAATGTATGCTTTTATCTCTTTTGCATGGGCATAGCTGGGAATGGAATTGCTACTCCTATGTTAGAACTAGGTTAGCATTTTTAAGGCCCACGAATTGTAATAACATATACCTAGATAACATCAACACAGTGGTGCATTGTTACGACTACTTGCACGATAAGTAGACTTGACATCTGTAAGAAGTCTTGCGCTCTCTTTGGCTTTGATTTGAAGACCTAAGTTACAGTCCACCTTGGGTACATGTGGACTCATTTTAACTATATGCTCATTCTTCCTGGCATTAACAGCTGCACTTTGCTGCAGGTATGCTTTGTGAATCCCTGTTTCTACATAGTATTCACTCAAATAATGATTGTGACATTAGCCAAACTAGCACAATGACTGTAAACAGAGAGGAGAAGCGGAGGGTGGAGTGCTGCGGCAGGACTTACAGTTTCTTTAGTTAAGCCAGAAATTTAGGATAGCGAAACAGTACAAACTTAAAGATCTTTATTTTACAAGTGCAGATTTTACTTCAAGCATAAATTACTTTGCTGAATTTACATAAATTTGAAATGGACTGTTAAGGGCTGGGGAGATGGCTCAGCAGGTAAAGGCACTTGTCACAAAAGCCCACCAAGCTGAAGTCGATCCGTGGGACCCACATAAAGGGAGATGGAGTGATCCAACTCCACAAAGTTGACCTCCACACGTGCACTGTGGAAACAACACCCACGCATGCATGTCAGACACACACACATACAATAATAATGTATTAATTAATTAAAGTAAAATTACATTATTTGTTAACCAGTTACTGTTTTGATATGCTTATAACTGAGCATAATTCCATTCCACAGAGAGAGCAGAAGAATTACAAATGGGCTGCTCTAGCCAGACATGATTCTACACACTTTTAATCCCAGCACTTAGGAGTGGAAGCATGAGATCGGGAGTTCAAAGCCAGCCTTAGCTACGTAACGAGTTCAAGGGCTACATGAGACCTGTTTCAAACAAACAGAAAATAAACCAACAGCCTGCTCGGCATGGCAGATGTTCTAGGCCACCACTGTGTACAAGTTTGTACAAACTAAACAAGCTATTTTGGAACAGGATTTTGCACTGAGTAAGCCTGAATTGAAAGGCAAGAAACAGACTGGAATTTCTGGCAAGGAAGGTCAGGAAGACCCTGGGTTATCCAGGCTGAGGGAGCATTGGAAGCTCTAAGAGCTTGCATAAGAGGGTGAATCCAGGCTTGAGTCCGGAGTAGAGAGCAGTTCGGGATTCCTGAATGAGAACGTATCCTGGTGGAAGAGAGCTCAAAGTTCATACACACTTAGCATGAATAGAGACAATAGAAGACCACAATCCAAAATGTGGTTATAAAACCGGCCAAGAAGGACAGGCATCAGCTCCTCATGCTCTCTTTCAGAATGGTAGTTATAAAGATGGAGAAGGAACAAGTTGAAAAGATCTTATAAATTGAACGTAGTAAAGACCTCAGTTTTTCCTTAAACCGGCCTACTTGTCTAATACAGGGTTTTATTTTCTTTTTATAAATAATCACAGTCTTAGTCTATGATTCATGTAGGAAAAACCTACCAGCAGTGAAGTAATTAGAACAATCTTAGACATAAAGAATAAAGTATGAAGGCCCACTCTTCTTAATATTAAGACCTAGCATGTAGCCAAGTCTAAACACCGTGCTGTATTAGCTGAGGGTAGGCCTGTGTATCAGTAGGGCACAATGAAACTCCTAGAAATGGCTCCCACGCCAGTTCCACCAAGCAACTTTTACAGGAATATGTAAATAATGCAATGGAAGAGGGAGACACTTTTCAAGAAATGGTCCTAAAAAAATTTGCATTCACAGATTAAAATGAAGCTTTGAGCTGGTGAGACAAACCTGTAATTTAGAACTTGGGCAGGGGCAGGGTAGAGACAAGAGGATCAGGAGTTTGAGGCCATTCTTAGATACAGAGAAAGTTTGAGGCTAGACCTCTAGCTACATGAGACCTGTCTGAAAACAAAGAAAGAAAACAATCTCAATGTATAGCTCATGCTCTGTAAAGAGTTAGATTGAAAGTGCTTACATATTTTTAAAAGATTTTATCGTTATTTTTAGTAAATGATATCAGTGGGTCTCTGTGTGGGAATGTGTACCTACATTCTGAAAGAGGTCAGAAGAGTATTTTGGAGTCTCTGGAGTTGTAGTTACAGGAGGCTGTGAGCTGCCATTGTGGGTTCTGGGAACCAGGAATAATGTGAGTGTGTGGCCCTAACTACTGAGCCATCCCTCCAGCCCTGCCTGAAAAGTGATTGTAGACTTAAATATACCATAAAATAAATTAATATTTTATTTTAATAAAATAAATGTTTATATAAAATAAACATTCTTTAAAAATAAAAGTTAAAGAAACTCTTTGGAATCCATGACTAGGCAAAGAAATTCTTAAGAGCTGGCCCCAAAATCATCATCTACAGACAGAACTCTGATACACCTGGCTTCGCTGAAGATAAAAAAATAATAATAATAATTGTTCAACAAAAGACTCTGCTAAGAGATGAAAAGACCATCTGCAGGAAAGGAGAAAATATATGAAAACCACAAACCTGACATAGAACATGGAAAGAAATTTTCAACCTCAGGAGAAAGAGGGAAAGAGCGATCCCATTAGAGAATGCACAAACGATATGAGCAGACATTTCGCTGAAGAGCGTTTCCAGATGAGAAGCCCAGGGAAAGACATTTGCACCATACACCACTACAAAATAAAAATTAAATCCACAACGAGACATATGTCTTATGGTATTTTTAGTTTGGTTGAGCCATACATTTGTAGCACATGCGTGGTGTGTCTGGTATGTAGGAATTAGTAATTTTCCAGTAAAAGAGCTGAACTGACTTTTAAAAACAAGAGAGGGAGGAGCTCAGCTGTTAAGAGCTATCCTGACTCTGGTTTGGCCATGGCTCAAGGTAACTTATTTCCTTTTCATTTTCTCATATGAATTATGAGCGCTAGTAGCATCCTGCAGCTGGAGATTCATGGGGATCACCAGTGTATCTCTTCCCAAAATACCTAATTTCAGAAAGGTTTAGTGACTGGTGAGAAAGCATTCAGTCTGGGATGGACAGAGCTTAGGCCATTTATCAGCTATGTGGTGGGACAAGGAAACTATTTTGTTGACAGTTTTTATGAGAATAATAATTCTTAGTGTATAGGGTGCTATGAGGATTTCACCAAACACCATGAGTATGTCATAACCATCCAGATGTTCATTGCTCATCAGGGACACCACTCCCTACAAAAGCCAAGGGTCCTGTCTTTAGCAACAGCTTAAATGGGTCTAATTTTGTAGTTTACTTTTGTTGATCATATGGCCAATACTATCTAGGATCTTCTCAGACATATTATTCTCTCTTGCTGTGTTCACAAGACTGCTAATGTGTGTCTGGGTACATATTTTGATTATATTTTAAAAATATACAAGATCACTCTTATGCCCCATCTCTTCCTTGTCCATTTAGCTGGCGGAAGGAGCTTCCCTAATGCCTACAGGGGCCTTCCTTCTGTGTGTGAACTGCATGAGAACATCAATTTTTTCTTTCTTTTCTTGCAAGTCCCTAAGAGGGTTTATAAATGCTTGCTGAAAGAAAAAGGTTTTGATTTTGTAAGACTGAGAAACTGAGGCTGACAAGACGTAGATGTGATTTATCCAGCAATCTGTTTGGATTCAGAGGCAGACAAGGAGTAAGACAGCCAGGCACACCCAAACAGCATTTGGAGAGACTGGACTGAAATAATTACCTACCGAGCAACTACTCTATGCTAGGCACCATCGATAGAGCAGCAGTGCTGCTGATAATTATTAGAGGAAATAGACATAAGTAGCAAGATGCAAGTGAGCTTATGTTTGAATGGATCAAGAGGGAAGGCACAGGAGGCCTCATCTAATGCTGGAACATGGGAAGGCTGCACAGAGAACAAGGCACTCACAGTCTCTTAAGCTGCTGCCAGTTGATGCTGAGGGTGTCAGTGACAAGGACGATGGTGATGACGGTGATAATGATAATGATGGTACTGTTGGTGACAGTGGTGATGATGGCAATGATGGTGACAGTGATGATAGTGGCATAATGACGATGATAGTGATGATAGTGGCAATGATGACGATGATGATAGTAGTGTTGGTGGCAATGGTGATGATGGTGACAATGCTGATGGTGATGATGGTGACAATGCTGATGGTGATGGTCATAATGATAATGGTGATACAGTGGCAATGATAGTGACGATGGCAGTGTTGGTGACAATGGTGATGACTGGTGACAATGATGGTGATGATGGTGACAAAGATGATGGTGGTGACGATGACAATGATGGTGATATTGTTGATGGTGAAGAGGAGGATGATAATGGGGTGACAATCATGATGGCATCAAGTCTGTACACAGTGCTGTGACTTGCCAGGTACTACTCGGAGTATTTTGTCTGTTACGTCATTTAATCTGCTCAGCAATGGTATGAGACAGTTACATTTCTCCTCATGTGGCAGATGAGACCACTGAGGCACTAAGACGTCAAGAGTTTTACTTGAGGTCAAACAGATAGCAAGAAAAAATATTTCCAGATTAGCACTGTGAACCTTTAAAACGTGCTTCTAGTGATGGGCAAGGAGTTCCATCCACTGAGAAAGCACGATGCTTAATCCTTCAAATATATTCCTATGTATACTTGAAACAGGAGCAGTGCCTTTTAATTTTTTTTGATTTTATAAAATTTATGATTTAAAACAATCTAGCAAATAAACAAAAACATCACAAGCTAAAATTAACCAGTCTCAAAGTCTACACAACTCAATTAACTTCTATGTGGATCAGGTATACAGGTCAGAAACCGTGACGCTTCCCATTAAATATGACACTTTCAAAACTGAGTATACTTTATGCATCTATCCACCACCAAACTCAAAAAAAAAATCTATAACAAAATTATAACTAGAAGAATAGTTAACGTTATGCCTGTTTCCTAACACGTGAATGTCACCTGCATTCAGTTGTTCCTTGTCTACCTACACTTAGCCTTTCTTGACATGCCTTTTATGGGACTACTCTTCTGTGGCCGTGTGCTTGACCTGGTGGGACATGTCAGGCATGGGTGAAGAGCCTATCGCTGGTATCATGAGACGACCAGAAGTCTGTGTGCAACCCAACTCTGCAGCTCTCCAGGACCTCCCAAGGGTCCTCTCACTTTCTGTCAAGAGACTGGGAAGTTGTAAACACTCTTGGAATGTTGACCAAAGCCACCCCAGACCTGATGTCACAGCTTAGAACCAACCTGGTCGCACTGCTCCTTTCTCAACATAGTAGGCTTTTGCTTTTCATGCTCATTGTCACACTTCTTCAAAGTAGATCTTCTGTTTCCCACCCCACTGACTTGGAAATTGTGTGTGTGTGTGTGTGTGTGTCTGTGTGTGTGTGTAACAGAATGTGTACAAACTGTCTTAGCTTTGAAAGAGCAGCTGTAATCAAGGCCATGGGGATTTAGGAAGCTCTGCATCTTCATCCAGTCCTAGCTAAAAACTAGTCTGAGGTCATTCATGTGTAAATGGAAACACACCAAGAAAAAAATGAATACCAAATGTACAGCAAGATCAAAATTGATGGTCAGAACATGTCTCCTTAAAATTTTTAAAACTGGAAGGACCAGCCAGACAGAGGTTTTGAGTTAAGAATCCCAAAAGGATGATTTCCACTCCTAAAAAACTGGTGAATCCTGATTTACACAGGAAAGTGCTAGACACTGTAATGACTGAAGTAGACAGTTAGGAACATCAGCTATGGTGCAGCTGCAAACAAAACATGCAGAACACCAAATACTGTCACAAAAGTAGCAGACATGAAGCATCTCATCACAAAATACTCTGACAGCTGTGCAAGGTTGTAACACCTGAAACCCCACACTTGAGAAGCTGAGGCAGGAGGATTGCCTCAAGTTCAAGGACACTCTGCACTGTCTCCAAAAACATTACTTGGATGAATTTTCAAAATCAAAACTGTGACTTGACAAGATGGCTCAGAAGGGACAGACACTTGTTGCCAACCTGAGTTTGATTCCCCAGGACTCACATAATGGAAGGAAACAGCCAACCCACAAAATTTATCCCCTGACCTCTACAGGCCTAATGTGTGCATACCACACACACACACACACACACACACACACACACACACACACACACACAAATTAATTAATAATGTAGTTTTTTTTAGTGAAAATGTATAGATACTATCTAGCCAATCATTCTTTTGATAATTACTGTCAGATAAGCCTCCAGAGGTAAACATCCCTCTTTGGGTCTGTTTAGATTCATTTGTACATTCAATCATGCATTCATTCAAGGAATACTTTCTGATTGCTTAATCAGTACCAGAGTGGATCCTGGGAAAGGACAGACAGGAGGCTGGTCTGAGTGAGATTAGGAGTCAGACAGACAGCCTTAAAGCCCTGCGATGCAGCTTCCACATACATCCTGGCCAGCAAGGGAGACACACACACACACACACACACACACACACACACACACACACGCACACACACGCACCTGTCTTTGTGTCTGCCACTCTCTATTCAAATCTTTGGGGAAGGAGCTAAGTCACTAAGAGAAAGTGCACAGGCTTGGGGCTGACCCGCAGGGCAACTAAGAGCCACCTATAGATTTGTGAGGATGAATGCTTCCTGGGAGCACTCCTAGGCTTGAGGCAGCGGAGTAGGAGAGGGACTCAGACACAGGGACATAGTTAGGAGCCAGGAATGCTGGATACCCAACTACATTTGAAATTCAGGTAGACAACGAATCTTGTTTTAACTGAGGGTCCCTGCAACATTGGGGTGAGGCTAAACTAATGGATACTAATTGTTTATGTTAAACTCAAACTGCACTTTATACGGCAGCCTTACTCAGAAAGGGAATGAGAAACTGACCTCCGTGATCCTGTGCTTCTGTCTGAGTCCATGTGAGTCATAACATGTCTGACGAGCATGCTTACCCCATTATGACAGAATCTTCCATGAAACCCTTTGTGGAGACATGAAGACCCTTTTCACACAGGGCAAGTGCAGAGTGTGAGGGACACAGAGAGAAGCAGCAAGCAGTTGATAGGAAGTTGTTTATATGACTGGGATTCTAAGGCACTGTTTTTGTTGTTATTGATATTTATTAAATGATTAACTAATTAAAATAGATTATTTTTCACACAATATATTCTGTTTAAAATTTCCCTTCCCTTTATTCCTCCCAGTTCTTCCCCCTTCTCTGCCCTCCAGATACATGCCTTTTATGTCTCTTATTAGAAAACAGGTTTCTAAGTGACGACAACCGCACATAACAAAATAAGATATAATAAGACAAAACAAAGACCATCACATCTAGGCTAGACCAGACAAAGTCACAGAGAAAAGAGCCCCAGAAACAGGCACAAGAATCAGAGGTCCACCTGTTCACACACTCAGGAATCCCATAAAAATATTAAGCTGAAAGTTATAATACGTATGCAGAGGACCTGGTGCAGACAGGCCCGTGTGTGAAGTTCCTGTGCTTGCTGCTTCAGTTTCCATGAGCTCATTCATATGCCCCTTGCTTAGTTGATTCAGAGGGCCTTGTTCTCTTGGTGTCCTCCATCCCCTCTGGCTCTTACAATCTTTCTCCCCCCTCTTCCACTGGGTCCCCTGAGCTCTGAGGGGAGGGATTTGGTAGGAACGTCCTTTTCAGAAGCTGTGTGTTCCAAAATGATATCTCTCCTCCCCCCTCTCTCTCTATCTGTCTCTGTGTGTCCCTCTCTTTCTTTCTCTCTCTCTCTCTGTGTCTCTGTCTCTCTGTCTCTCTCTCTCTGCCCCCCGTGTATGTGTCTGTCTCTCTTTCTCTGTCTCTCTCTCTTTCTGTCTGTCTCTGTTTCTCTCTGTCTCTGTGTGTGTCTGTCTGTCTCTCTCTGTCTCTGTGTCTCTGTCTCTGTCTCTGTCTCTGTCTCTGTCTCTCTCTCTCTCTCTCTCTCTCTCTTTCTCTCTCTCCCTTCTTCCCTCCCTCCCTGCATGATGTCTAGCTGTGGAATAACACTCTATTTTAAGCATTTGCCCCAAATCCCACAACTATCTTTAGATTTTATCATTAACTCCAATTTACAAATGAGCAAACCAAACCTTCTTAGTAAAGTGACCATATAATTTCTTTACTCTAAATGAGACATGCTTTAAAGTGAAAGAAATCTACGGTAAAGTGGACCTTCCCCCTGCACACTAGGATGATGGTATTCTACCTACAGAATACATGCCCTGATCTCCCTTGTAGGAAGCAATGGTGGAAGGGTTAAAACCCAGACAGACTGGCTCCAGAGATCATCTACTTAACTAGAAGCCAGAGAAGGATTTGTGTTCTTCTGACAAGACACAAGGCCCCCTGAAGGTGAGGACTCCAGCTCTGCTTCTGGCTGTGTCCTTGGTACCTGGTATTCAGTCCCTATGCACAGAGTAGGCACCAAAAGTACTGGATGGGTAAATGAGCCTGGGGAGCCTTTAGGAGAGGGTGGGCTATGACCATGGTTTGTCTCGTGCAGAAACCTGAATGGCGGTGAGCTCTTTTCCCTTGTTCTGCCTCCTTCTCAGATGCTTAGAGACCGTTACAGAAGTTTGCCAAGTGGAATCAGCACACAAGTTGCAAATCACAAGACAAACATCAGTGGCTTCTTGAGTCAGATCATAAAAGCCATCAGGCCTTGTCCATCTCTCCTGTGTGGTCACTTGAAGGCCCATTGCCTACTCTCCCTAGTCCAGCTCCTGTGGGTAGTGAATGGCTCACATCTCCTGGTGCCTGACCCGTCAGTCCCCTTGATCCTCCTTTGGACCCTCCGCCCGGGAATGCATTCTATCTTCCCTATTGGAGCTGATGGCCAAGAATGTCTCTCAGATCTCCTCTTGCAGTCCTCAGTGTTCTTTCGCGGCACCTAGCCTGAGGACACTCCCTGCCAGCCGAGACCACACCCTTAGAGTCTACTACTTCCATCTCCGTGCAGGAAATTTAAGCCTTGGACAATCCATTGCAAGCATACACCCTCTTCAAACAGGAATCACCAGATCCTTACAAAAATAAACGAACCTCTTCTCTTTGCATGGGATCAGAAGATTGCATATTTACAGAGGAGAGGCAGTCTCTGGCAGCCCGCTCCCTTCCCTCTGCAGAAAGATGTCATTAAATCCAGTAACTCTGGCCCACAGCTACAGAACAAACAAGGGCTCTGCCTGACATTTTTGTTCTACCTGATATTTAGCTGCCACGTAATTTGAACTAACCTGCTGGCAAGCTAATGTCATGTGCAGTGTCTTATAAGGTACAACTTTGAATCATAGGAGTCTGGCACATCGCTTTACATGTGGGGGATCAGATAAACATGATTAATTTGACCTGACCACTAAGGGAGGGTCTAAGTTCGAACACCCTGAATTACATCTGCCTATCAAAGTGTGTGTTACTCTGGTCCCAAAGAAGCCTACTGGGTAGTTAAGCCTTAATTCTGAAGATTAGAGAGAAAGGAAATCTGAAGCACTTGGCAAACTACTTTTGCAGGGTTCAGTCTCTCTCCAGCTCTGGGGCTTTGCCACTGTTGAGCTGGGTGGCCTTGGATGGAGCCCTGAACTTTCTGGGGCCTCGGGTTGCCTGGCACAGAGTCAAAGTCCCTTCCAAGTCATAATCTTTCAGCCTTAATCCCAAACATATCTGGCAAAAAATCATGTCTGAAGATAGCCCTGACATGAGAGGACTAAGCAGTAGAGTAGGGAGTGGACCAGGGGGCTCTCAGTGTGGGGCTCTGGATGGGTATTAGTCTTCAGAGGGCACGACTGATGTCTGAGCTGCTAATCTTCCGGACAGAAACCTGAATGTCACCATGCCTTGTGGTTTTAACAAACCACAGATTGCTATGAGCGTTTGCCTGGTTTTCCATGCGAGATAAAGCGCTATCTGCTGAGGTGCAGGAGAGGCCCCTCGGCAGGAGCACAGTGTGAGAACCAGTCAGTGATCCCGGAAAGGAGGAGGGGATGGAGTCTGCAGAGTCTGCCCTTAGCACTCAGCTCCATCCATTCCCTGGGGCCACAAAAGCAAGACTCAAATGACTCAGGCTTTCGTGATCTGCACCATAAGGGAATGCTCAGAACCTTCAGAGGTGTCCAGGGATTGGAGCTGCTTTGAAAAGGACTTTCTCTGAAGTCGGTGGACTAGCCTTAGGGTTGGCGTCTCTCACATAGGTTTTAAAGAACATAGTCCCAGTATCTGCTGGGGTGCTTCCAGTCGGGGAAAGGGGAGGGAGGGTCTTCAGGGTCCCACATGGAAGTAGAGAAAGTGATGTCGAGGGAAGGACAGAGAGAACTGCTATCTCAAGCACAGGCAGATCTGTGTTTTCAAAAGCTTGGAGTAACAACTGACCCACTTCTCCTTTTGCGCCATACGTACATGCATATATACATACATATATACATACCTGCATATATATACACATATATACATACATACATATATACATACATACAAATA
>JADRCD010227802.1:0-24746 GCA_019843815.1 Montemys delectorum
TCTGTCTGCCTGCCATGGTGTCTACTTCACCATACTTCCTGCCATGACCACAATGAACGAAACCTCTGAACTGTAAGCAAACGCCCATTACATTTTCTAAGAGTTGAATGCTCATAATGTCTCTTCTTTTGCCAAGGTTTTGGCAAAAAGCGCCCTTACCTGCTGAGCCATCTCACCAGCCCCAGTTGATATATTTTTACATATGCTCAAAATGAGTACTCACCACCTACATCGAGTTACCAGCCATTTCTACCATCCAGGCGTGCTGAGGTAACTAATATGATTTCTTTTTAAGTACATTAGTTTTTACTTCTTGTTGAAACAATTGACTGGAAGTGAAAAGCTTACATTCCTTTGTCCCTGTAAGCCAGTGGAGGTCAGAGGTGTTGGGTTATCCTGGAGCTATAAGCGGTTGCAACTTGGTGCATATCCCCAGATAGGTACAGTCTTTTGCTGCATCCGGTTCCTACTAGCCCAGCTGGTGTCACCTGCCTAGGCAGCCACTCTCCTATGACATTTTTGCGCGACACCCCACGTTTACGGAACACTGGAGACCTAGGAGTGGATCACATGATGTCTTAGTCAGGGTTTCTATTCCTGCACAAACATTATGATCATGAAGCAAGTTGGGGAGGAAAGGGTTTATTTGGCTGACTTCCACATGGCTGTTTATCACCAAGGAAGTCAGGACTGGAACTCAAGCAGGTCAGGAAGCAGGAGCTGATGCAGAGGCTATGGAGGGATGTTCCTTACTGGCTTGCTTCCCCTGGCTTGCTCAGCCTGCTCTCTTATAGAACCCAAGACTTCCAGCCCAGAGATGGCACCACCCACAAGGGGTCCTACCCCCTTGATCACTAATTGAGAAAATGCCCCACAGCTGGATCTCATGGAGGCACTTCCCCAACTTAAGCTCCTTTCTCTGTGATAACTCCAGCCTCTGTCAAGTTGACACACAAAACCAGCCAGTACACACGAAGACCCTCTCTCCTCCAGTACTTGGCTAGAAGAGCTGCTTTGCCTGAGGAACAGGGGACAGAACCTAAGAACATCAGTTTTCTGGGCTTCTGGAGTTCCCCTGGAAAATGTTCTAGAGCAAGCAGGAAGAAACAATCTCCTGATGCAGCTGCAGGAAATCAGAAGAGTCCCGAGGCAAGGCCTGCGGGGCATTAGCCGCTAGACCAGCCGCTTCGGAACCTCGGGACTCATCCAACGGCCAGGCGACCATACAGGCTCAGCTCCGCCCAGCCAACAGCCAGACTTCCAATTCCATCACCGTCAGACTCTGCCAGGTCAATGGCCGCGCTTCCGGCTCCACCCCTCCCTCCCCACGCAAGACCAATGGCCGCGTGGCTGGCCCCGCCCCGCCCCGCCCCCTTCATCTGGGAGGGCTCTGCACGGTCGAACGCGGTCAACCTGTTGCCTAGCCTGAATCCTTCTTGGTAAGTTCGCAGCACGGGCGTGGGTCCTCAGGGCTCTGTGCTCACTGAGGCCCTTCAGGGAAGGGACCTTGGGCACAAGTGCGCCTGGGAGTCCGCAGGAGCGCCCCGGGCCTGGGCGCGCGGGCTCGGAGAGGCTCCTGACCGGGATGAGGGGAGAATGCGGTCTGCCACACACGGATTCGCGACCCCGGCAGTTCCTTGAGCCGCTTCCAGTACGTTTAGCAAGCAGGTAGGTGGTGCAGAGCGTTTGCCCAGGCTGGACAGAAAGAACCTCGGAGTGTCCCCTGCCTCTTCCAGGTCCTGGTGACTCGAGCGAGGCCTGGCCGCAAGTAACGACCTGTGGCAGCCGCGCCAGGGAGTAGGCCTGCCAGTCCGGGTTACAGCTTGATCCTGGATCTGGACTGTTGTAGGCAGTAACATCTGTTCAAAACACCCTGCCTGCTCTTGGAGACCTGAGTCCGCCAGGAATCTAGTCTGAGGCCAGGAGACTTGTCCCTCGGGAGTGTGGATATTTATTTCCGTGACCCGGACAGAAGCTCTGTGGAAGTCAGGTCGGAAAGCTTTACTGTGTCCAGGACACTCCTGCTATCTCCCTTTCTGGTATAAGAAAGAGTCTGATATAAGAAAGAAGTTTGAGGAAAAGGATGAAAACAAAAGAAAGCAAAAAAACCAATGTTCTTTGGATACTGGGAAGCTTCAAAAACTTGAAGGGCATTCAGCCTCCGTCTCAGAACTCCGGTGAATGTCAGTGAGGGCAGCTTTGATGGCTGAGAGACTTTTATTCCTTCAAAGAGCTTAAATGCTGCATCTTCTCACCCTAGAGTCCTATCCCCAGGCAGTGACCTTGGCGTAAAGGTGGGCTTTGTGGCTTTCCTGCTGCAGGGACCTCTATGCTGTTAGTCCCATGGCAACAAATCTGGGGTACAAATTCCACACTGCAGGTCAGCCGTGGTAGCTTGGTATCACTTCCTCTCTTGTGATCGTGTCAAAGGACTTAAGTAGAAGAACCCCAGGCTGCTTCTGTTAACAGAGAACCTTCAAGAAATGAATAAATGTGAGCTTCCTCTGCTTTTGGTGGGGCTACATGCCACTCCCCGTCCCCGGTCTGCATTCAGACTTGTGGTTGGACTGCAGAAAACCGCTAATTATTTGACTCGCTCGGCACATCTTTCTAGGTGAGCTGGGAAAGGAGGAGAAAGGGTTTCACCAGGCTAGCATCTACAGAGGCCTCCTTTTTCATCTCCTGAAGGCTCAACAGACCTCAGTCTTTTATCTCCTTGATCTGCTGACCGTCCATCCGTAGCTCTTCATAGAAACGTTTGCTAGTTAGCAGTGCCAGTGCTAGCATGGGCTGAGGTCACTAGGCAGAACTGGCACCTAGACTCCCATGTGGCAGGGGCCTGCATCTGCAGCAACCGTGGGTACTCTGCACTGTCAGAGGCCTCACAGTCCATGATGGGCACTTGTTTCCCCCTTCCTTCTTCTTTACTGAACAATACTCTTGGAAACCAACAACTTGTTAAACGTGTCAAAATGGAGCTCTGAAGGGCCATCTTTCCATGGCTTCCCACTGCTTTCCCTAGAGTAGTAAATGGCACCTTCCTTGTCCCACCTCCCAAGAAGCAATAGTTTGATCCCCACCCCATCTCCCATGTCCACAAAGCACCAGGAATATAGCTGCTCATCCCTACCTCTGTTGCCATCCCAGCCACACCCATCATCACCCTCTCACATGGCCCTGACTTGTGGCCCTCCTTCCATCCTGGGCTTCTCAAAGACCTTAGAACCTCCAGAGAGTTCTATAGTGCAAATCAGAGCCCTGGCTCTCCAGTGATTCCCCCATATCACACCAAGTAAAATCCAAAGTTCTTCCCACAGCACCTTACGTGCTGGTGGCCTCTTTGACCTTGACCTCTGTCTTTCCCCTCAGCTTTAAACCGCTTCACTCACCTAGTTTCTCACTCCAAATTCCATCCCATCTTAGAACTTTGGCATCTGCTTTGCCTTCTGCCCAAGACTCTCCAGTCTTTTCACAATGGAAATTCAGTGAGATGTTACCAATCAGGGCTTTCCTAGATCACCTCTGTTTAAGCAGGGAATTTCCTCCTGGAGTTCTCTTTTATTGTCTCCTTTTACTTTCTTCATAATCAGAATTACTTCTTGGGCTTGTCATCTAGGTATTTGCTAATGGATCTGGTACCTGTTCCACTCCAATGCCGCTCCAATAAATTAGATGTGGCATGTCTTGTCTTTCTTCTCCCCAAGTTGGAGGACAGCTAAGAGACAAGTAGACAAAACACGTGATTGCAGATGGTGGTGCTTCATGAGTAATGCTTGCATTTAAGGCACTGTCAGTGTTTAAATGGTGGGATGGCTCAGTAGGTAAAAGCAATCCTGACAACCTGAGTTCGATCCCTGGAACCCAAGGTGGCAGGAGAGAACCAAATCACAAAAGTTGTCCTCTGATTTTCATGTGGGTGCTGTGACGTGTGTGCACACATTCACACACTCATCATATACATACAATAATAAATGAGTGAACATATAAAAGTGGAGTATTTTTAAGAATGTAGGCTTAGAGGGCCTGGAAAGAAGGCTTAGTGGGTAGGAGCACTGCCTGCTTTCCCCGAGGATCCAAGTTTGAGTTCCAGTGTCCACGTGGCAGCTCACAACCATCTGTGGGTGCCCTCTGCTGGTCTCTGTAGGAATATGGTGCACGGACATAACATGCAGACAAAACACTCAAGCACATAAAATATAAATAGTAAATCTTGGGGCTGGAGAGATGGGTCAGTGGTAGGAGTACTGACTACTTTTCCATAGAACCTAGGTTTGATTCCCAGCACCCACATGGCAGCTCACAATGGTCTGGAGCCCCAGTCCCAGAGCAGCCGATGCCACCTTCTGGCGTCCATGATCACCAAGCTCACAAGTGGTGTGTAAATATACAGGTACGCAAAACACCCATACACATAAATAATTTGAAAAAAAAAACTTTTTAAAAAATATTTAAGCGTAATCTCAGAACTATGTTGTACAAGCTCTCTAAATCATTTAAAGAAATTTTTTAAAATTAAAAATGTCTGTGAGTATATACTGAGTGTGTGCAGGCTACAAGAGAGTGTCAAATCCCCTGGAGCTGGAATTACAAGCAGTTTCAAGCCACCAGATGTAGGTGCTGGGAACCAACCTTGGGTCCCCTGGAAGCAGCAAGTAAGTGAGTGCTCTTTTCCACTGAACCATCTGAACGAGTGGTTCTCGTGACCCCACTGGGGGTCAAACAGTCCTTTCACAGGGGTCGCCCAAGAGAAACAACCTGATCTGAGAGACCTTAGTTCTTTACTCTTCTAGTAGCTGGGAAGCCCCCCTAATGGCAAGCATGTTCTCCATCTTCATGGTAGAATTATTCTACTGTTATCATACGGGCAGCTCTTGTTTGTTTGTCTTCAGTATACCCTAGAGAAGCAACATCTGTAGGTAACTCTTACACTATCCTGCCTTCGTGGTAGGAGGGGGTCCAGTATATTTCACAACCTTAGCAGCTAAGGACACATGCAGTAGCTCCGGTGTGAGAGGTAGTTAGAACCCTTTGTAAGAATGATCAAGCCCAACAGGCAGAAGTGGGTTCTAGATTGCTAGCTCTCTGCTCGCCAGTTCACTTTTAAGGAGAACTTGAGAGCCTCTGGATACAGTCAGTGGTAAGACGGGTTGTTTAAAGAAGTGAAAGATGAGGGTTGGCTCAGCAGTCAGAGTGTGCTGCTGTTCCAGAGGACCGGAGTTCGGACCCCAGCACCCACATCTGGCAGCTTACAAGTGCCTGTTACTCCAGCTCCAGGGGATCCAGTGTCCTCTTCTGGCCTCACCAGGCACCTCCACTCTTGCACATATCCACACTCATATGCATAACTTTTAAAATTAATAAGAGAAATCTTGAAAAAAAAAAAAGAGAAAGAAGTAAAAGTTAAAGAAAAAAGCCGAGATTCTAGAAGCTAAGATAATTGTCTTCCTTTTCTCCAACCGTGCCGCCAACTTGTTCTCCTGTCCATCTTTCTTCCAGTCCATCTCTCTCAGTCCATTCCAGCCTCCCAGGGTCGGAGTCACTTCAGAAGCTGAGCAGCCATGACATTTGCTGAGGATAAGACCTATAAGTATATCCGAGACAACCACAGCAAGTTTTGTTGTGTCGATGTTCTGGAAATCCTGCCTTACCTGTCCTGCCTCACAGCCAGTGACCAGGTGAGCGAGGGAAGCCACAGTGGCCCGTGTACTGAGCACACAGGGCTGTACAGCCCATGTCTCAGCCTGGCCTAGCCTTTCCCGAAGTCAGGGCCAGCTCCTCCCTCCTCTCCTCTGAGGCTGCTGTTTGCCCTGCTTTTCTGACCTTTATCGTCTTCAAGTTGTTTTTTTTCTGACCTTGCTGAATTCCTTTCCTTTTTCTATTGCACTCAAGAACATAGCAGGAGATCAGCAGGTTTCCAGGCTCTGGCTCCCTATTTTCCAGAACCTTCTCTTTGTTTGTCCTGGGGTCCTGCTTGATTTTGATTCATTCTCTCCTAAGACCTTATCTTGGCATGGAGTCTGCAATTTCCTATCTGAGGCTTCTGAGCCATCAGTGTCTTACCACGCCAGGACGTGCTGCAGGCCTACACTCAGCAGCCAGTGAAGTGGCAAAACTGGGTTTATATTTGGGTTCTTCTCAGTTGGGATGGGCTCCTGTGCTCCCAGAGCTGCCTCTGCCTGTGTGCTCTTGGGGCCTCCTGCTCTAGGTGGCTCAGGACTACTAGGGTTTCTTTCTTTCTTTCTTTTTTTTTTTTTCAAGACAGGGTTTCTCTGTATAGCCCTGGCTGTCCTGAAACTCACTCTGTAGACCAGGCTGGCCTCGAACTCAGAAATCCGCCTGCCTCTGTCTCCCAAGTGCTGGGATTGAAGGCATGCGCCACCAACGCCCGGCCTACTGTGGTTTCTTGTGTAGTCTCTGGTGCAGACCGCAGGGCTAGGCAGTTAGGAGAACATGCTGGCCTCACCCTATGTTGGACGTTCTTCAAGGCACCCAATCATCTAGTTTGTAGTATTTCCTGTGGGTTGTCACTTGCTTTTCTCTTCTTCCTCTTAATCTTCTTTCAAATCTTTCTCTTTCTTTTCTTCCTCCTCCCTTCCACTTCCTTCTTTCCCCCCTCCCTCTTCAGACAAGGTCTTATTATGTAGCCTAGTCTGGTCTTGAACTCATAATCCTCATACCTCAGCCTTAGCCTCCTTGGTGTAAGGAGTACAAACTGATTGATCATTTTCAAGTGGGAATTCAGTGAATAAACAATACTATAGCTGCTGTCATCTTTCTAGAACTTCCCCAGAATGCTCCCCTGCCTTGCTTCCCATTCTTGTCTCTCCCTCCCTTACTCTGCCCCTTTCAGAGCATTGTAGCTGGACCTCTTTTCCTTCTCTCTCTCTCTTTTTTGTTGTTGTTGTGGTTTTTGTTTTTTGTTTGTTTTGTTTTTTGTTTTTCGAGACAGGGTTTCTCTGTGTAGTCCTGGCTGTCCTGGAACTGTAGACCAGGCTGGCCTTGAACTCAGAAATATGCCTGCCTCTGCCTCCCAAGTGCTGGGATTAAAGGTGTGTGCCGCCACCACCCGGCCCTCTTTTCCATCTCAACTCATTCAGACCCTTCTCCTTGCTTTAAGGGCTGTCAGAGTCAAGCTTCACTCTCTCCCCAATGTTGCTTTGCTCTTGCTCAGCCTCTGTCTCCTCATCTGTATAATAGGGATGGTCATAGCATTTAATGGGACAATGCCTGCAAACCTTGACGTGGCCATAGCCTTTTCCCAGCAGTTCCCTTTATTGTTGTTCATTCTTCCTCACACCATATTTGGGCTACCATCATGGCCTTGTCCAGCCTCTCACTCAGTTTCAGACAGCTGCCTACTTCCTGTGGCTTTCTTAGTGTCCCCTTTGTAGTAGCTTTCTTCTGAGTAGAGAAAAGGCTAGGCCACCTGGCCTGAGTAGGTTGGCTGTGCTGTCTTCCAGGATCGACTACGGGCTTCCTACAAGCAACTTGGGAACCAGGACACACTCTGGGAACTCTTCAATAAGCTCCAGCGTCGGCTTGGCTGGGTGGAGGTCTTCATCCGGGCACTGAGGATCTGTGAGCTGCCTGGGCTGGCTGATCAAGTGACTCGAGTTTATCAGCGCTACCTGCCTCCTGGTGAGCATCCTGCCCTAGCCTTCTTTCTGGGCCATCGCCTGTTCCTCTGGCCTGCAGTCTCTCTCTTCCTTCACCCTTTATGTCTCCATCACTCTCCATTGTAGGGTATACCTGGGTTTAGATCCAGCTGAACCACTCACTAGCTATATGTCCTTTTGGCCATATTACTTAATTTTTGAGTCTGTCACAGTGGGACAAATGGCCCACATCACTCATATGTAATTGCACTTATCTGGGGTTCCCCATCTTCCCTATGCCCAGTGCAACGCACCTGCCATCATGTTTGTGGCCCTCGTGTTTGCCTCCCTACCTGTCCTCATTCCTTCTGTCTCCATCTGTACAGAGTGTAGAGTACAGAGTCTACACCTAATCACTTTCCCTACTCTCCATTTCTCTTCCCTGCCCCAAGGTTGCTCTGAGAACATCCTGGTTTGTAACGATAACACCCAACTCCCTGGTTGCCCCTTAATTCCTCTCAATGTCACTGCCAAGTCATATGACCAGAGGGGGTTTAGTATTTGGGCCTCAAGAGAAGATCTGGGAAGAAAAACCAAGCCAATCTTGAAAACACCGTGTTTGCTTTTGTTTCTCTTTTCCTCCCTTCTTTCCATGTTGGTCTCTTCTTTTGTGGATGCCTCGGTGCTCTCTCAAATAAGAAGTGGCTATGGTAGGGTCAGAGATGGTCCATGGCAGGGGTTGGTTGGGGATGACAGCCATGAGGAGAAAGCCTTGGGACAATGGAGGAGAGTGAGCATAATAGTCAGGCTGGTGAGACCCCCATGCCCCTCCTCCTCCATCTTTGTTGCCACCTTTCCTGTCTTCCCCAGCTCTTCTTTCTCTCCTATTCCCTCCCCAGTCAGGCTTCTCATGGCCACATCAGGGTGTGGAGTTATTGAAGGGAGACTAGATGCCCCAAAGCTTCTAGGTTTCTTCTATTACCAAGGTACCTCTGATTCTTTCTGGACCTCACTATATCTTTGTACCTTAGGGACCTCACTCCGCTCCCTAGACCCACTGCAGTCACCAGCCATTCCTGCCATGCTTTCTGGACCTTCTGTGTTTGCAGCAGGCCACAACATCCCTGACAATGGCTTCCGAGAGACACCAAGTTACCCCAGGCCTGTCCAGGATACCCAGCCACCAGAGTCCCCAGTAGAGGTAGGTCCACACAGTCTGTTTTAAGCTGCCTGCTTTTGTGTGCCTGTCTGCCCACTTCTGCCCACCCAGCCTTCCAGAGGGCCCCCTCCTACCTCCTGAAAATCATGCTCATTTCTGCTAAGAATCCTGGGCTTCCCTAACTAGCTACCTAACTGCTGGCCAGGCCAATGGCCCCCTTAGCACTCTATCGTCAGCTAGCTAAGAGGCCATGGTTTGAGATCTTTGCATTGGTCATGTGACATGTTGAGCTGGGTAAAAGAGACTAGAGGGTAACCAGATTTGAATGTGAGAGAGGTGATACAAGGGCTTAAGAAGTCATGGGTGGGTGGTGACAGAGCTCTTAATTATCAACTGTAAAGTCAGGTGTTGGGAAGATAACTAGTTCTACTGAGATGAAGTGAGTTAGCCATGGGGAATAGAAGAAACTCTAGGCCTAGACTATGGGTCTGAAGCCAGAGGGTCTGTGCAGAGACTGCTGAAGAAAGGGTGTGGTTACAGAGCCAGGCACACACACGTGGGTAGGGAACTTGGGCAGTGCCTGCTGTTTGTTTGCTTTGGTTTGCTTTGGTTTGTTTGTTTGTTTGTTTTTAATTTTTTTAAAGCACTTGAAATCATCGTGGGAGGCTGGTGATGTAGCTTTCAGTTGGTGCAGTGCTTATCTGGCATACACACATCCCTGAGTTCAATATCCAGCACCATATAAACTGGGCATGATGACACATACCTATAAGCCTGACACTCAGGAGGTAGAGGCAAGTGAATCCAAAGTTCATAGACATCCTTACTAAGTTCAAGGCTAGGGTGAAATTTGTAAGATCCTATCTAAAAACAAAACAACAGCAACAACAAAACCAAATAGGTACTAGGATTGAAGACTTATAGTAGGCAAGTATAATATCGATGAGCTATACTCTCATATGTGAAGGTTACCTGTAGCCAGAAACAAAGGTTTCCAAGGATCCTGGGCTCTAGAGCAGGAGCTGAGGCCTGTAGGAGATACCCCATAAATATCTGCTGCCCTGGGAGAAGCAACTGCTTTATCTCATTTCCTCTATTTCAGAATTCAGAGCAACTCCCACAGGCCGACTTTGAGGCTACTCCGAGGATGTCTGGTGGCTCTTTGATTGCCTCTCCTCAGCCCACCAGAGAGCATCAGGAGCAAGAGCCAGAACTGGGTGGCACCTACGCAGCAAGTATGCATAGCATGTGGAACCACAAGGGAATCACCCCTCCCATGAAAGTTAGGGTTACAGATACCACATGGCCCTCCTTAGACAGGAGGCAGGGGAGAAGTAAAAGGTATTCACTTCAAAGAGTGTGTGCTGTGTGCATGCCTGTGTGTGTGGTAGTGGTAGCAGCAGCTTCAAATGCAGTCATTTATTAGCACATGGCTCAGCTGGGTAGGTCTTCTGATCTTGCTGATTTTCTCCCGGGTGTCAGGTTTAGGGGGAGACATTAGACATCACTTCTGACCTTTGTCAGCTGTGGCAAGTCAGCTGTGGCAAGTGTATCCTCCGAGTTCCGTGAAGAGTCTAATGTCCTCAACTTTATGCACTGTTACTACCTGCTACTTCCTGATTCCCCAGATCAAGCTCCCTTTCTGGGACTATTAGGTCCCTATCCTGGGGGCATATGCCTGCAGGTCAGTTGACTGGTGTCAGTGGTCCTTTTGAGCCATCCTGCCATTTCTTGCCCTGATTCAGGACTGCTCTTGCTAGAAGGGAGTGGGGGGCAGTAGTAAGAGGAGTGTCTCAGGATATTCATGCTCGTGCCCCAGGACAAGGTAGAAGAGGCAAGTGTCCAGTTGGAAGGAAAAGAAATAACTATAACAAGTTTTAAGCTTCTAGGTGTGGATGAAGCCCATTTTGCTTTGATGATAGGACAGACTAGGGTTACAAGGTAAGGGCTGAGGGGCAAGAGTCTTCTCCATGAAAGGTGATTGGGAGACAGGATATGGAAGGGAACATGTGACCAAGGACGTGGAGACCCTGCTCTAGCCCTTAAGTTACAACCACCCTTTGGGTTTGTTTCTGCTTTTGTCTCCCCACCTGCAGGTGTTGACTCTGTCCCCATAGCAACCTATGGACCCGTGTCTCCAACTGTTTCCTTCCAGCCCCTTCCACGTACTGCCCTGAGGACAAACCTCTTGTCTGGAGTCACAGTATCAGCTCTATCTGCTGATACCTCCCTGTCCTCCTCTTCCACTGGGTCAGCTTTTGCAAAGGGAGCTGGTGACCAGGCCCAGGCTGCCACCTGTCTCGGCACTACACTCAACAATTCTGCAACTACCAGCTCAGTGCCTTCTACCAGATTGGTACCAGAAAATACCATGTCTTCCATGTTACCCATCAGTTCCAAGTCCTCTGCTGCAATGACCTCTACCATGCTCACTGATGCAACGCCGTCAAAATTACCCAACAACTCAGTGTATGCCGGCACAATGCCATCCAAAGTGCCTGCTAGTGTGGCCAAAGCACCTGCCAGCACAATACCACCCACGAGGAACAGCAAGCAAGCCAAGGTGAGTCCTCGTTCCTAATAGTGACTCAGGCTACTTTGCCAGGACAGCTGCTCCTTTGGCCTCAGACTTTTACTTTCTATGCTGTCCCTCGTCTGTTTCTTCATCTGTTGGGACAATGGGAAGCAGCCCCACCCAGCCCTTGCACCTTGTTTCCCAAGAGGAATGATAATCATGAGCACTTCTAAGTACGGACCTTTAGCAGGGTAGGGTACGAGACTACCCCCACTGACACGTATTAACAAATTTGGAGCTCAAAGTCCCCAGTGAAGTTCAGCAGTACCATTTTGTAGATGGAGTAGTGAGGAGTGAACATGGTGGCTCATGTGTCCTAGTGCCCTGTTCATTTGACAGTGCTCTCGAGCATCCTGCTTGGAGCAGCTCCTTCAATCTAGTGACCCCTAGAGCCACTTTCCCCAAGACCATACAGCTGTCTACCTAAGGGAACCAAGTCCGTAAACCTTGGGATCTTGTGCCTGTCCTGTGGCTCTCAGGCTCAGGTAGTACACGATGGGTCACACCCCAGCAAGGGCTCCCTTGAAGTGAGCTCACAGCAGTTCGGTGAGTAGGAGAGGGCTGCCCTGGAAGGGGTACTACAGCATCGTGGTCACCTTTTAGCTGGGTCTCATCACTACTGTGTTGAGTCTCCGAGAGAGTAGTCTCTGCTATTGTGGGACACTAGCTCAAGCCCTTGATACATTCTGGTTTATCTCCCTGTGACCTGGACTCTTCCTATGTTTCCAGGAGACCCTGGAAGCCCCAGCAGCCATAGTCACCACTGGAAGCAACCGGATTGGACCAGATAGCCGTTCCAGGAGCTTGCACTCTGAGCCAGAGTTGAGCAAGCCCGGTGTGCTGGTGTCCCACGAGGACAACGAGCCATTCTCAGCCTCCTCTGTGGACCTTGCCATCAGCCCCAGCAGCTCCTTAGTCTCAGAACCCAACAATGGTCCAGAGGAGAATGAGTATTCATCCTTTAGAATCCAGGTGGATGAAGGCCCCAGTGCTGATCTATTAGGAAGCCCTGAGCCACTAGCCACCCAGCAGCCCCAAGAAGAGGAAGAGCTTCTTGTCAGTTCAGTGTCCTGGGCTAAGTGGCTTGGGGCCACCAGTGCACTGTTGGCTGCATTCCTGGCAGTGATGCTGTACCGTAGTAGGCGCCTGGCCCAATGAAGCCTTAGCTGGATGCTGCTCACTTGCTCAGTTCTGCCAAGCATGTTCTCTAGGCTTGGGCTGGTAGAGGCTGAGTCAGAGAAGCTTAAATATGGCCCAGTGAGCTATCCAGGTGGATAGTTGCACCAAGATGCCATCACTGTTGGGTGGGGGAGAGACATTGTTTCTATCCTGGTTCATGTCGTCTTCTGGTCTTCAGGTTTTGGGGGCACTGTATTACCTCCATTGCTTCTGACTTGCCTGCATGGCAGTGGAAGATCTCATGCTATGTGCTCCTAAGGAGACACCCCACTAGCCTCATCCCTGTTGGCCCAAGCCTAAAGATGAGGAGGTATCACACTGTTGACAGTGCCCCTCATCTCGCCCAGGTCTTCTGAAACACAAGCATACACAGTGCTCACAGGCGTGTTGATGAGTGCTCCCATAGCATCTTATGTCTTCCACCAGCAGCCTGGCCTAAGGCCTTGGCAGTAGAACCTGGGAGCAGCAGAGTGGCTAGTCTCCAGGGAGCTTTGAGTGCTCTGCCCCTTTGGTCCCTCTCCATAGCCGGGCAACCATAAGGGTGGGTCTGGAGGTTCTCTGTGGGCTCCAAGAAAGCCAGAAACAGTTACCAGGCCTGAGGAAGCCCCTGGGAGCCTTTCTCCAGCCTCCTTATCCTCTCTTCACTTCTCCCTTCCTGGTCTCCATACTCTTTGGCTTCCTATACTGGATGGTGAGATACTAGCTGGGCAGCGGTGGCGCATGTCTTTAATCCCAACACTTGGGAGGCAGAGGCAGGAGGATTTCTGAGTTTGAGGCCAGCCTGGTCTACAGAGTGAGTTCCAGGACAGCCAGGACTACACAGAGAAACCCTGTCTCGAGAAAAAGAGAGAGCGAGAAAGAGAGAGAGATACCTAGTGGGCAGAGCTCAGGCTGGGCTTGAATCAGTTCCACCCTTTCTCTGGCCTTTAGCATATGTTTAGCTTCTCTAGTCTTGCTCCCAATGTGGATAGTGAGTAGCTTTTCCTTTTACTGGCCTCTGAGATTGAAGGATGTAGATATTTGCCTAGTACCTATCCCAGAGGGTGTGAGTACATGTTCCTGCCCTCCTGCCCAGGCTGCTTGAGCTAAGGTGAGAGGCACAGTGCTTAGTGGTAATGGCAGTCTTTGAGAGAGCAGTCTTCACCTCCATCATGCTTTTGTCTCCTCCCTGGTCAGGTGTAGACCTCACCTCTGTGCCTCACTTTTCTTACCTGTGAGATGGGGTGAATATATATATGTGTGTGTGTGTGTGTGTGTGTGTGTGTGTGTGTCTGTGTGTTCTCACCTGTGAGATGGGGAATATGCATACATTTATACTAATATATTTTAGTTTTATCAGGATAATTAAAAGAGAGTTTATCTGTGTAAATCTTTTGAGTTCCAAATTTCTTAAAGGATGGATATATGTTATTACTGCCCAACCCTAGACTGTTTCTCTGTGTAGCCCTGGCTGTCCTAGAATTCGCTCTGTAGACCAGGCTGGCCACAAACTCAGAGATTC
Source organism: Montemys delectorum (assembly GCA_019843815.1). Lineage (NCBI taxonomy): Eukaryota > Metazoa > Chordata > Mammalia > Rodentia > Muridae > Montemys > Montemys delectorum. The sequence goes on from JADRCD010227802.1 coordinate 14,010, forward strand.
ACCTGTCTCTTTAAAGTGCTAGGATTAAAGGCGTGGACCACTACCATCTGACACATTATCACTTTTAAATGAAAAGGTGCTGGGGCTTTTGGATGTTCAAACCTCAGTGAAAGATGGGTGGTAGCACTTTCTTCCCTTCTCCACGGACAGAAAAACTAGTTACTCCTATACCAGAGATACAGTTAGGTTTAGGCGGGTGCGACAGCTTATGCCTTTAATCCCAGCACTCAGGAGGCAGAGGCAGGCAGATCTCTTAGTGAGGTCAAGACCAGCTTGGTCTACACAGCAAGTTCCAGGCCAGCCAGTCTCCAGAAAATGAAATACAATGATATATTGAGGCTGTCCTCATGGGTTCTCTTAAGGTGCCCTTTGCTGGACAAGGGATAATTATGGAGCCAACTCCATCTCTGGGCTCTATTGTGAACACAAACCTTAGAGAAATCGGGGATGGGGGTTGCAATTACAGTCTTCCCTACATGCCCTAATGATCCCATATTGTCTACACAACTTCAGAGGCCTTCCCTATACTTTGCAAATTTTGATGACCAGGCCTCTTAGATGCCACCTTCAGAAAGAGGAAGACTTTGGCAATGTTAGGTCCCAAGAGTCCAGTGATTGTGTATTGCTTTCAGCTGCGGTAGGATTCATAGCTGGGTAGAAGGGAGAGTTGGAGCAGGTCTGGACAAGGTGAACTAGAACTCAGGGAACGGAAGCAGCATCTCTACCCACAGAAGGCATCTGGGGACACGTGGACTTGAGAAAACAGAATTTCCTCTAGGATGATCACCATTGGCTAGGGGAATCAGAGCTTCCTAAGCATCCATGAGCAGACCCACAGGCAAAGAGCCCTGCTCACCTTCTTTCTCTAGTGAATTCCCAGAAGCCCAGGAACTCTGACTGCTCTATCCCCAGCAAGTCCCAGAGGGCCCTGCTGTGATTGACTTCAGTACAGTGCCACTCCTTCACTTCCTTTCCCATGCTAGATGCCCTCCTTTAGGAGACTGTCAGAAACGAGAGATACCCATCATGGGTATGCGCCATTACATCAGAGACCAATGTCTTATGGCACTGGCAACCTTTTCTAGCAGGCAGCAGTTCCCATGCAGGCAAGATTCAAATACCATGACTCATTATATCTCCTAGGAGTAGAATCCCTCAGATCCTAAGGTCTATATCACCCATAGATGCACTATTACACAGGTGAGTGCTGACTCTCCCTGTACCCTTGCAAAAGGAAAGTCTGTTGGCCAGGACAACATGTAAAGTGAAATTTTTTACACTAAAACATTCCTACCCAACATGTCAAGATCTCTTATCTGCTCTAATAGTAAAGTGACACTTTATAATTAGTATAGTCTCAGGGGATGACATAACCATGTGATTATAACCATTGTATGTGTGCCCAGAGTCAGAACCTTTTGGCTGGGTATGATGGGGTAGGGGATATGAAACTTTAATCCCACTCCTTAAGAACTCCATTAATTTGGCAGGCATTGAATATTTTTTAAAGGCCATGCTCAAGGGTGGATTCAGCTAGCTGAGAATCACATATGTGATATCTGGCAATAAAATTTCATATTATTGGGGTTTTTTGGTTTGTTTTTGTTATTATAAGTCAGGGTCTCTCTACATAATCCTGGCTGTCCTGAAACTCACTATGTAGACTAAGGTGATCTTAAACTCACAGAGATCTGCCTATTTCTGCCTCTGGAGTGCTGGGATTAAAGGCATGGTAACTAAGCTACGCATGGTGCTGCACCATGCTCGTAATCCTGGTTCTCAGCTGGCTGAAGCATGAGAGTTGCTGCAGGTTTAGGACCAAGGGCCCATTTACAAAACTGTGATGGTTAATCTTCATTGTCAGTTTGACTGGATTTAGAATCACCATGGTAAACATGCTTCTGGGTGTGACCCGGAAGATGTTTCCACAAGGGCTTGCGGCCATGATTTACTTCCCTGCCATGATGTCCTCTCTCTCAGACTGTGAGCCACAGTAAATCCACCCTTCTTAAATTGCTTTTGTGTGAGACATTTTTATCATATTGATGAGAAAAGTAGTATAGTAGCTAAATATGGGGGAGCTTGCAAGAACTAAGATCAAATGTTGATTAAAAACATAAAACTGGCACTCATAGATTTGGGGAGAAAATAAGTTGGTATTATGGCTTGCAAGTATGTTTCCTCTCTTCAAATTCATAGATTGAAACCCAGTACCAAGGTCATGGTAGTAGGATGTGGACCTTTTGAGATGACACTCTATCGTGGTGGTGCCACACTTCTAAATGGAACTCACCCTCCTACTGCTACCCCGGACTCAGCTTTTTTTTTTTCTTTTTGGTTTTTTCGAGACAGGGTTTCTCTGTGTAGCCCTGGCTGTCTTGGAACTCACTCTGTAGACCAGGCTGGCCTTGAACTCAGAAATCCACCTGCCTCTGCCTCCCAAGTGCTAGGATTAAAGGCATGTGCAACCACCGACCGGCCAATTCTTTAATTCCTTTTTCTTTTCCTTCCTTTTTTTTTTTTTTTTTGAAACAGGATCTCTCTATATAGCCCTGGGTGTCCTGAACTATGTAGACTGGGATGGCCTTGAACTCAGAGATCTGCCTGCCTCTACCTCTTAAGTGCCAGGACCAAAAGATATGCATCACCACATTCAGTTGGTATACTTCTTAGTAAACTTGCTTGCTATAAGAAAAGGTTTATATATTAGGTGTAGTGGTACATGTCTTGCACTGAGGACACAGAGGCAGGTGAGTTCAAAGCTAGCCTGGTCTACAGAGGGAGCTCTGGGACAGCCAGCCGACATAGAGAAACCCTGTTTTGAATCCCCTCATTCCCCTCAAAAGGAAAATGTTTGTGTAAGGCCTGCCTGCTTCAGCTTTTATCCAATCTCTGTAATCTTCTGGCACCTCCCCATCAGGACCCTGTCCCTGAAGAACTACCGGCTGGTCCAGGTCACACAGGGACCAAAAATTCAACTACAAACCTCTTTCTATGTTAAGGGATTCTGGCCAGCTGAGGGGTGGAGTATGGTTTTGGCAGACCTTTCTGGTCTCTCCCATGCCCTCTGCCTTGCTAGATTACTTTCCTAAAGCTAGCCACCAAGGTCTATCCCCTTATTTGACCACTTTCTCCTCCTGAGGCTGACTATTAAGGTCCAGCTATCAAAACAGTGAAGTCCGGCGCTCGAAAGCCCCCTTTGGCTCACATAGTTAACTGAAGCCTTTTCAGCCTTGAGCAGACCTTGACCATTCGTCACCACAGGTCTTACCAACCTGGATAGAAGCATCTGTCTTGTCTGTAGTTGTAAGTTCCCATGGGAACCTAGCTGTTTTGGCTACTGCACTGACCTTCGTCTTTAACATACTCTGGCTGAAGCAGGGAGCAGGGGGTGGGGTTTGTGGTTTTCTTTTCTTTATAAACATAGTGCTTATTATTAAACTTTGAGCCTTGATCAACATTTTGTCTTGGCTTCGTTCTTTTCTCGCCCCCTACCCTTTTCATTTCCAGTCCTCCATTCAGGTGTACCTTGTTCGTCCTCTAGCCACTGGACAGCTACAATTAACATGACCAAATTAAAAATAAAGTACTTCATCCTAACATGGGGCTTTCCCTCTTACCTTTATAAATTACCTTTTTCCTATGGACCACGTCTGTCTCCTCTCTAGCCAGAGGCAGTTTTTGTCCTCTGGGACAATACCCCTCCTCCCCTCCCTTGTCCCCATCCCCTTCTCCTTCATCTGCTATCTCCTGTCTCTTATTTCCTGCCCTCTGCCCTCTGCCCTCTGTCTCCTTTGTGCTGAGAACTTGGTCTTGGGTCCTGAGACAACACTTTTCCTTTTATTATGTATGATAGGCTTTGGGTACCCTCCACCTCTGGCTCCTCCCCTTGATCACTTCCTTCCTCATTATTCCTACGTTTATGTTTTTACCCTGTCTTTTAAACATTTTACTTATGGAACTTCTCCCTGCACCCAGACAATTCCTCTAAGCTCTCGCGTTGGCTCTCACCCCACTGCAGCTCCCTTTGCTCCAGTCGTTCCTAATATATCCTTAGTGCTGTGGAAGGGAGGGCTCTGGCCACAAGGGACCTTCATTCTTTTCATCCCAGGCCAGATAAGTTCTTAAGTTAGTCCTCTGTTTCCTCCTGTTTCCTTCCTTCACTGCTCTGTAGCTCCCTGATGCTTCTGCTAGCTCATTTTGGTGCAGCACTCTTGGCCATGGGACTAGTTACCATCGGCACCCTAAATCAACTCTAGACTCATTTCCTTCATAGCCTCGATGTCTCTCTGGCTTCTACTCCTCCCCTTCTCTCCAGCATCCTGGACAAGCTTTCAATCCTACTCTAACCAAGTAAGTCGTCTGCTTACAGCATTATAATACTTTTCAAAACCCCAGAGGACCTCCTCTTCAGCAACCTTAGGCTAACTCCGTCTAACAACAGCTCTCCTCAGCAGGAAACAGCTAAGAAAGAATCTACACTCCCACCCCTGCAGGGTTTAGAATGGTGAAGTGTTTCCCCTTTTAAACAGCATTGGTGAGATTACAGATAATCTTGCTCAGTCTTGGATTTTGCTCGGTTATCTGCAGAGACAGCCTTCCAGGCAACTCTGGGAGGCTAAGTGCTGTAGTCATTTCCCTGTCCTTATAGAGAGTCAAAGCCATCTTTTCCCTGTGACAGACTGCTCAGCCTCCCTCAGTAGAGCCTGCCCCCTGGCTGTGCATTTCAATAACCACACATTGGACTGTCTGTTGAAGGTCAGACTCCATTTTATTATTATTATTATCATTATTATTATTGTCATTATTATTATTATTATTATTATTATTATTATTATTATTATTACTACTACTACTACTACTACTACTACTACTACTATTACTATTATTGGTCTCCCACCTCATCTCTTTAAGTTGCCTCTGAAATTTATCCCTCTCCATCTCTTTCTCTTGTTTGAAGCACCTGCAGCAATGTTCCTGCCCTGCCCTACACAGTATTGGATTAGAGGCATGAGCCTCAACACAGGCAAACCTGAGGTTGTTTTTAATTATAGTAAATGACAGCCTCCACCCTCAACAAACAACCCAGACCACAGTAAAACAGAAAACCCAAGCAGACTGCTGATGTTCTATGGCAGTCTCCTCTGAGCTGAATTATTTCCTTCAGGAAGGAGGGGAAGTTTCATGAAACCCAGGAAGTAAATAATCTTTGCTGAAATGTACAGGGTTTCCTAGGGCCCTGTCCCAAGTTTATGGATGCAATAAACTGCGGCTGTCTGAGCAGCCAAGAGGAGAGATTCTTGGATCTGCCGAGTGTCTGCCAAGTGTGTCCTCCAGGGATGTAGCTCTTGCAAGTCATCAGTCATTAGTGTCGAGGTAGGCTTTTAAATGATGCTGCTTCACTTTAGTCATCTCTGATCTGTAATTCTATCCATATTCCTGTAAGTAATTTCAATACAAACTCATTGGTTCACCCAGTTGGACTTTGTCCTGTCATGATTTTCCTGTCTGGAGTGAGTAGATATGTGTTTCCCCAGAAGTTTCACACAATGCTGCAATGCTTATCTAGCTCTGTGTTTGATCCCCAGTGTGAAAAGGGTTTTTTCCTCTCAATCAAAAGTAGTTAGTAGCAGGGCAGAGGTGGCGCACGCCTTTAATCCCAGTTCTTGGGAGGCAGAGACAGGTGGATATCTGAGTTTGAGGTCAGCCTGGTCTACAGAGTGAGTTCCAGGATAGCCAGGGCTACACAGAGAAACCCTGTCTCAAAAAAAACCAAAAAAAAAAAAAAAAAAAAAAAAGTGAGGCAGAGAAGCAGATTTGATCTCAACAGGCTGAATCGGCTTTATTTTAACAGTATGGGGCCCCAGTTAACCCCACTCCCCTGGGGTGAAAACTGAATGCATGAGAGAAGCTGGGACACACACACACACACACACACACACACACACACACGCATGCACACGGAAGTTACAGCTATATTTGTGGGGTGACTGGGAACAGAGTGGGTTGTTTACCTGGCATGTTCTTTTTGCAGGTGGAGCAGAACAGTTAGTCCCTGGCTAAGCAATTTTTTTTTTTTTTTTTTTTTTTTTTTAGCAATTCTTAATGGCTCGGAGCTACAATCTAGTCCGACTTAATTCCTGACAAGCTGAGATTAGCACCCAAAAGCCCAATAAGGGCCTGCATTTCCTGAACCTCCTCTTTCCCTTTGTGCCCATTAACCAACTAAGTCAGGTTGTGAAGTTGAGCTCCTATCAGTGGGAGAACATTTAATTGGACTTATGGTTTCAAAGGGTTGGAGTCCATGAGGATGGATCAAGAGCATGGCAACGTGAAAGCTGAGAGCTTGCTGAGAGCTTACACCTTAAACACTGCACACAGGAAGCAGAGCACACACGGGGAATGGCAGGAGTCTTTTGAAACCTCAAAGTCCACCCTCAGTGGCACACCTCCTCCAACAAGGCCATATCTCCTAATCCTCCCCAAACATCAGCTAGAGACCAAGTGTTCACATATGTGAGCCTATTGGGCCCTTTCTCATTCAAACCACACATTCTACAACTCAAACATCACCAGTTGCCTGATCTTTTTCTTTCATGACTTACTGTTACAATGATGCATTTAGAATTGTTAGTCCATGGCCGCTCATGTGCAGCCTTTCTGCCATTATTGCTCCTAAAATGTGTTTGCCTATACTTGTTAAGTCCACTAAGACCAACATAAACATATATAACTTTAAAAGTCTCAGATTCTTTACAGAATCAAACACATTAACATTTCAGTTCCTTTTAAAACAGCCAATTTCTTCCAAAATCTAAAGTCTTTTAAAGTTCAAAGTCTCTTAGTCATGGGCTCCAATAAAATAAATTAAAATAAATAAATAAATAAATAAATAGATAGATAGATAGAACCTAAATACATTCTTACTTCAAGAGGGGAAAATCAGGGTACAGTCACAAATCCAAAATCCAATTCTAGCCATCCAATGTCTGGGATTCACTATCTACTGGGTTCCTCCAAAGGGCTTGGATCATTTATTCAGCTCATGCCTTCGTAGTAAGCACAGCTTGTCTTCTAGTCTCTGCTGGCTCCACTCCGCTGCTGCTGCTGCTCTTGGTGGTCATCCTGTGGTACTGCCATCTCTAAAATGCTGGAGTCTTCTGTAGCAATTGAGCTGTACTTTCTCCAATAGCCTCTCCTGGACTCTCTTCAAGGTGCCAAGCCTCGACTTCACTGCGTGGCCCATTCAGTTCTGGGTCTTCAGCTGTCTCTGAGGCTGCACCTCCACCAATGGCCTTTCCTGGCCTCTCACAGTGCCGAGCCTCAGCAGCTCTTCTTTCATGCCTTGGAAACGATACCACCTGAGCAACTCTTACACGTTACCAAGCCCAGGCACCTGCCAGCACCAGGTGCAAGCTTGGCCACCTATGGAACAAGCTTCTCTCTGCTCTTAGGAAACACTTCCTGAAAGTGATGCTGGACTCTTCTTAATCATTGCTAATTTCTTAGCTCTGGCTAACCAGCATAAATGGTCCCAGTAATGCAAAGGTTTCACTTCAGGGGTGCTGGTCTCTTGTTAACCGTGGCTGACTCTTTAGGCCCAGCTGATGAGAATGATAGATACTTAATTCAAAATAGCAAACAGCTCTGATAGTCCTTAAACTTCATAAGCCGGGCCTCCATCCTCTGCATTGCTCTTGACATTCTTACCTTCTAAGCTCCTGAAGAACATCCTATTGAGCCCTTAACACTCAGTCGCTAGCCCAAAGTTCCAAAGTCCTTCCAGTCTTCCAAAAACATGGTTAGATCTGTCACAGTAATACCCCACTACACTGGTACCTACTTATCTTAATTAGGGTTTCCTTTTTTTTTTTTTTCCGGTTTTTCGAGACAGGGTTTCTCTGTATAGCCCCGACTGTCCTGGAACTCACCCTGTAGATCAGGCTGGCCTTGAACTCAGAAATCCACCTGCCTCTGCCTCCCAAGTGCTGGGATTAAAGGCGTGCGCCACCACCGCCCAGCTTAATTAGGGTTTCTATTGCTGCAGCTAAATACCGTGACCAAGATGCAAGTTGGGGAGGAAAGGGTTTATTCAGCTTATACTTCCACGCTGCTGTTCATCCACCATGGGCTGGGCCCTCTCCTATCTATCACTAATTGAGAAAATGCCTTACAGCTGGATCTCATGGAGGCATTTCTCAACTGAGGCTCCTTCCTCTTTGGTGACTTTGTGTCAAGTTGCCATAGAAGTAGCCAGGGCGGACACTGTTCTCAGCATGGCTGTTTTGGAGGATGCTGCTGTGGGCCTAACAAACAGTAATGAAGAGAATATCATCTTCTACTCTCCAGTGATGCTCTCATTTAGATGCAAGAAAAACTGTGGAAACTCAAGAGTTTTTACTCTCTTAGAAGAGAGATGAGGGCCAGGTGGTGGTGGCGCACGCCTTTAATCCCAGCACTTGGGAGGCAGAGGCAGGCGGATTTCTGAGTTCGAGGCCAGCCTGGTCTACAGAGTGAGTTCCAGGACAGCCAGAGCTATACAGAGAAACCCTGTCTCGGAAAAAAACCAAACAAACAAAAAACAAAAAAGAAAAAAACAAAAACAAAACAAAAAAAAGAGAGAGATGAGGGGCTGGAGAGATGGCTCAGCGGTTAAGATCACTGACTACTCTTCTGAAGGTCCTGAGTTCAAATCCCAGTAACCACATGGTGGCTTACAACCATCTGTAATGAGATCTGACACCCTCTTCTGGTGTGTTTGAAGACAGCTACCGTGTACTTATATAAAATAATAAATATTTTTTAAAAAAGACTAAAAAAAAAAAAAAAGAAGAAGAAGAAGAGAGAAGAGAGAAGTGACTCATTGGAAGCCAAGGGCAGATGATGGGCTCCAAGTTGCTTCTAAGAGTTCTTCCTTTTCTGTTTTGTGAAACACCAATCCATAGTGAATATGGCTGGCCTGATTAGTAATAGGATATTGTTATATATAATGGAGAATGACATCCCAGACTATGTCATAAAAGACATAGTTACCTCTGCCTGTTTTCTCACAGAACACCAGGTCTGGAGAACATCAGCTGCTATATTGTGAGGACACTTAGGGAACCCTAAACAAGCCCTCGTTTTGATCTGAGACTTCCTGCTAATTGCCGGTGCTACACTGCCTGTCCCATGATATCCAGGCATGATCCTCCACCTTGTTATATCTCAATTTACAGTGCTTCTTTTTTCTTCAATTTTTTCAAGTGTATGAGTGTTTTGCCTGCATGTCTGTCTGTGTACCATGGGTGTGCCTTATGTCTTCGAGTCAGAAGAGAGTTCCATCCTCTGGAATTAGAGGTATGGGTAGTTGTGAGATCAACAGGTGCTCTTAACCATTAAGCCACCTCTCCAGCCCAACTGTACCCTTTAAAAGACTCTAAGGTAGCCAGGTGGTGCCACATGTCTTTAATCCCAGCATGCAGGAAACAGAGCAGGGTGGATCTCTGTGAGTTAGAAGCCAGCCTGGTCTACACAGCAAGTTCTAGGACAGCCAGGACTACACAGGGAAACCCAAAAATAAAAATAAAATTCTAAGGCTAAACTTGACAGCTAAGTCACTCCTAATTTCCCTATGCAGAGCAACCAAGAATCACTAACAGTTTGTTTAAACTTTCAACATATCGATAAACAACTGATATGGTATGTCGGCACAGAAGCCACTCTAGCTTGGCAAGTTGTTCCTTTTAGAATCTGGTCAGTTCCTCTGACGTGCTTACGAAGTCCCCTGTGCTGCTTGCTTTGACTTGACCACCAGAACACTGAGGGAGACCCAAAGTGGTAATACCCACAGCGATGCTCGCTCTGAAAACGCTATCTTAACCCCAGAGAAGGAAAACTTCTCCCTTGCTATTTTCATCTCGTTTTTTTTTTTATCTCACTTTTTTAAAGGTAAATAACTATCTCTAATCATGTATGTATTACAATGCTAATATTCAATTTCTTTTTAAAATGTTAACACAGACTATTGCTCAAATCACAAATGAACACCTTGATGAAATATTATATAGAGAACACATGTAACCACTCGGCTCAAGAAACATTACCAGTTTCTGGGGCTCTGAGACAGCCCACTGGGCAAAGTACTTGAAAACCTGGCCACCTGAGTTTAATTCCTGGGACATAAAAGATAAAGAGAAGTAACTCCACAAAAATCATCTTCTGATCTCCACATAGGCACAGGCACAGGCTCGGGCTCCGTAATAAAGTTCTTCATCTCCTAGATCTCTTTCCCTTCCTCCCTTTCTCCTAAAGTCACATCATCTTCACTTCTTATATTTTACATTAATATTGAAAAAATAGGTTTTGCTGTATAAAAACTGTGTGCTTGGAATGTTGGGGGTCGCCTCTGCCCCATTGCAGGATGGCCCCAGCGTGCTGGATCAATAAACCTCATGCTTGTTGCATTGGAAAAAAAAAAAATAGGTTTTGAAGCTGGGTCTTATGCAGCCCAGGCTGGCCTCAGACCACATAAGGGAGACAGTCTGACTTGGTCTCCTGATCCTCCTGCCTCCACCTCCAAGAGCTAGGATTCCAGGTACGTACCACTAAGCCCAGCCGTATACTACAGCTTAGTAACTGCAGTGCTAAGGATTGAATTCAGGGCCTTTGGGAATATTAGGCAAGTACCGCTGAGCTAGGCCCCAGCCTCTGAACTTAACACACAATCTTTTTCTTTCTTTCCTTCCCCCCCCCCCC
>JADRCD010227804.1:0-38695 GCA_019843815.1 Montemys delectorum
TCTCTGTGATGGATGGATGGCCATGGGATGTTGTTATATAATCCAGTTTGTACTTTAAAAAGATCAAGGCCATGGGGATCTGGTATGGTGGTGCATTCCTTTAATCTAAACACTTAAAAGGTAGAGACAGGCAGGAGGATAAGAAGTTCTAAATAATTTTTAGCTGCATAGGGAGTTCAAGGCCAGCAGGGTTATGCGAGACAAGATAGTGGGACCAGATGGAACAAGGAACCAATTAAGAGGCTGTTGGCCTCTTAATTAGAAATAAGAGCTATGACACCTTGGATCAGGATGGTAACATCAGAGGCTGGGTGCTTTATAAGTAAAGCTGGCATAATTTGATATTTAATTGAATATGGACTATCAGAGAAAAGAGAAATCAGGAATGATTCAAGATGTGTTTGACCTAAGCTATTATGTGAATGCTGCTACTATTTTCTGAAATACAGAGAATTTGAGGAAGATTAGGTTTGCAGAGAAAATTAACTATATGTATGGATGACCTAGTTCAAAGGCAAGCTGAAGTGATACTGACATGCCTAATTCACAGGTATGCACTCATACCGGAGAAGTATACAGAGAGAGTGGGCTTTCTTACTCTCTCTTCCTCCTCCCCTCCCTCCCCTTTCCTCTCCCTACATCCTTCTCTTTGTCCTTTCCCCTCCTCTTTTTCTTTCTCGTTGTTCTCAGTTCTGGAGATCAAACTCAGTGTTCCACATAATGGACTAGGTGCCCTACCTCCGAGTTACAGCCGCAGCCCAGGATTCTCTTCTCTTTCCCTTTGGGAGGCTCTTTTCCTTATCCATTTTCTGTGCATTATGCTTTAAAAGTGGGATTTTAACTACACCAGTTTTTGTTTTACTTTCCCCCATGACTCCCCTAGGGTACTTTCCCAGGTCAGTCCATGTGTACTGTGCATTCCTTTGGATGACCTCAGAGGGTTGGATTATTGGATTCCCTCAGCTTTTCAGTTAGAGAAAGGCCTCAGTGATCATTCCCATGTCTGCCTTCGTGTGTGGGTCCCAACATGAGAAATGTCTTGGGTCTGTCTCAGCCTCCATTTCCTAGAGTTCTGTAGCAGCCACTGCTTAGGTCTTTTACTCCTCTGGAGCTCATTGGTTTGGTACTTGTGAATGTGTACTAGATAAGGTTTCTGAAGCTTAACTTTTTAGTTTAGTAGGAAGCATTCCGAGCAGCGTGCCTTTTGAGGCGTTGATATTGATTCTGAAAGAATGACGTGCCCCCACCCCAGTAAGTGTTATGGCAGGGCAAGAAGCGCGGGCTTCTGTACTAGTCTTGGACCTGTCTAATGTCTTTTCTGAGCTGCAGATTCTTACAAGTACAATGGGAGATGAACTGTACTTTGCCCATATTGAAGAGACTCTTCCAAGCTCAAACTGTGGGGCCTGGTGGGAAGAGCATGTTTGTTGGGATGAGAGCAAACAACATAAGTAGCTAGAGGGAGTTTTCTAAATTGTGTCACTGGGGTTTCCACATTTTGTAGAAACCCAGCGCAGAGGAAGCGAGGAAATAGTAAGCAAGCAAGCTTGGCAGTAGGGCCAGAAGCTGTCACAGCGTGTTTATGTCTGGCTCATTTCACCTTGGTTGGAAGGCACAGAATGCTTTGGAGGGTGCGTTTGGAAGCTGGGCAGTTGCCTACTATATTTAGAAAGAGGAGATTCCTGGGGTCGGGTTGGGTGTTCATGTGCATGTGTGTGTGTTTTCTTGCCAGATGGACAAAGGTTTGGGGCTTGAGAATTCTGGATCAATGCTTACTAGCTAGCCAGCTTCTCAGGGCCAACTCAGTAGCTGGGCTTTGACTCCTGCTGCTACTGCCGCACAGGAAAAGCCAAAATAAAGTCTGTTTTGTATGGTTTGTAAAGATACCACAGGTAGGTTTCAAAGCTCATTTGATCTCCCTATCAGATTGACGTTTACCTTTTCTGCAGGCTCACTGGAACTCTTTGAAAATATGAACTGGCATATCTCAAGTAGCTTCAGCAAGATTGCCGGGCAGCCGAGCTGAACTTTGGCTGTTTCTGTGCCAAGGTCACTGTTGAGCAGACCGGACGAGAACTGCAACAATTCTGATTGCTTATCTCATTGTTAGCTGGTGGGTCAGCTGTGGGCAAAGGCAAAGATGCAATTACAGTGGCATATTCACTTTTGTCCATGTCTGCTTCTTTGTTACTAAATAGTTAATATCTATAAATGGCACACAGATCAAAAACCAAAAAGGACTGTGAGTTTTCCTCCATCCCCTATGTCTTGATCCCAAGTTCTACAGAAAGCAACATTTTACCATCTGAGTTATTTTTTTTTTAAGGGAAATATATGAATGTGTCAGAAAAAAATGTGTGTATTCATTGGTACACTTATATACACTTATGCAGTACACTTATGCATGTGTATTGTTATACACTTAAATTGTGATTTATTTTCATGTTCTGCACTTGTGTCTGGATGAAGTACTGCTTTTTTTTTTTTTTTACCATCTCCCTATTAAATAGTTAAATTATTTAAAGTCTTTGGGCTTGTGGCGTGACTTAGTTGGTAGGGTGCTTGCATAGCATGTATGAAGCCCCGAGTGTGAGCCTCAGCTATAAAACTGAACATCACAGCATTTGGGAGGAGGGGACAGGTAGGATGACCAGAGGTTGAAAGTTATTCTTAGCTACATAGAGAGTTCCAAGATTATCTGAAACTTTGTTTATATCTATCTCAGTATATATACACAGAGATATAAACACATACACATATATATGTATGTATATAAACATGTACACACATATATGCATGTATATAAGCATGTATATGCATATACATGCACATGTATATAAACATGCTCATTACAATATACAGGTGCATATAAACATATGTATACACATACATGTATTTAAACATGTTCATCCACATACATACATATTTATAAACATACATATATGTATACACATATGCTTTGATATACACATATGCTTTTTTTTTACTATTCAGAATAACTTCTGTAATGTAAAACTTGGAATATTCTTCTGGCTTTTATGCATTGTTCATCTTAGGATTCTTAGGATTAAAAGCTATAGTAAAAATTATTCCCTACAATGTGGCACAGCTGTATCTTAGCTTTACACACATATAAGGCCTACTCTTATGTTCTAGTGTGGTGGTGGTGTGTTTCATCTGGTATAGTGCGTGCTCTATTCAGGAGGGCTGGCAGGTGCTAGATCTACAGAGCTTTGGTGATTGGAGGTACTGACTTTGAACTAGTGGGCATGCCTTATCTGTGGTGGCAGCGTGCCTGTGGGCACTGGAATTCCTGGCAGGCAGAAGATGGGGATGTTTTGTGTACCATCTCCCCATGATGGCTTTTCCTGTAGATGTCTTTTTGATGGAGGACAGGATTATGTTACATGTTGTTTTACTTAGAGTTTTACTGCTGTGAACAGACACCATGACCAAGGCAACTGGTGTAAGGACAACATTTAATTGGGGCTGGCTTACAGGCTCAAACATTCAGTTCATTGTTATCAAGGCGGGAACGTGGCAGTGTCCAGACAGGCATGGTGTAGGAGGAGCTGAGAGTTCTACATCTTCATCTGAAGGCTGCTAGGAGAAGACTGCCTTTCAGGCAGCTAGGATGAGAGTCCCACAGTGACACACCTACTCCAAGAGGGCCATGCCTACTCTAACAATGCCACACACTTCCAAATAGTGCCACTCCCTATACCAAGCATATTCAGATCACCACACATGTATTCTCTGGTATTTGCTCATGTACTTAGAACAGCTCCTGTTGGTCTAAAGCAGTGTTTTTCAACCTGTGGGTCATGACTTTTTGAGGGTTGATTGGGCCTTTTTCCGGGGTCACCTAAGACTCATCGGAAAACATATTTATATTACAATTCATGGCAGTAGGAAAATCATAGTTAACGTCTGAAATAGCAACGAAACAGTTTTTTTTTGGGGGGGGTCACCACAGCATGAGGAACTATATTACAGGGTCATAGTGTTAGGGAGATTGAGAAACACTGGTGTAGAAGTATACACTGGTAGAATTTGTCAGAGTGGACCAGGCACTTGCCCCTCTCTTGGATGTTAAGCATTTAGAAAGGAGGCAGGAGATCACTTGCAGTCCATGGCCCAGAAGTGAGTACTGGCAGTTTGGAGGGGTACTTGGGAAGGGAGCTGAGGCCTTTGGGAAAGGCTAGTTAAGGCTTATCAAGTCCAAAGAGGCTTGTATTACTTACCTGCCATTTGTAGGTCACCTCTGCTAATTTTGCCTCACCTTCATGATTCTTTATTAACTTCGAGACAGTCTATTCAAAATTTCATTTATTTTAGAAGGGAAGCTTACAGCAATAAGAAGTCACAGGTTTGGTGTGTTTAGCTACTTTGTGTTATAAAAAGAATGGTTGAACCATAACCATTAAGTTAAAAAGTAGTTGCCGTTGTATTACTTAAAATAGTTGCACATTTCAGCAGTAACGTAAGATCCACTGTATGCTTAGCACTGTCCTAAGGTAGATGCACTGGAGAGATGGATATCTGTCGTACTTGGTGCCTGGCAAGAAAGGTAGGGGAGCGATAGGTTTCACAGACTAGGATACAATTGTCCCTGAGGTGGGAGGGCGGGGCTCTGTGCTAAGGAGTACAGAGAGAGAGAGACAGGAAGTAGTACACTCTTGAGTACTTCTGCTTGACTTAGTGGGATCACTACTTAAACATTCAGAGTTAGGGAGTGGCATGCAGGGTTCTATGGAAAGTTTCAGAGGAAATGTGATGATACGAATAAAAAGGAGAATGCACACTCAGCTATACTGGATTGAGAATGGAAGAGATGAGGGCCCAGGAGAGGCGGGAGCTGGGCATCTCCAGAGTGTCTCTCAGGTCCTAGGTGGCGACTAGACTCCATCGCATCCCTGTAGATTTGTGGCGTGTGGCGAAGACCCAGATGGAGCCGGGTGGAGCTGGTTTCTGTAGAGTTGTTCTCCTGGGGCATGTAGGAACAACATGGAACAGTTGGAGCTCTGGAAGACCTTGGGGGCTTTGGCTCTCCTCAGGTGCTATTTGAGGCCCTGGAGTGAATGAATCCACAATGACGTGACCTGTGCAGTGGTTCTCAGCCTTCAGTGTTCATCGGAACCTGGCCAGTTCCCCCCCACCCCCAGAGGTTTTGAAACAATACGTCTAGGCTGGGAATTGTAAAAATTCCCAGGTGATCCTAATGGGTGGTAGAGCCCTTAAGAGAAGAGAGTGAAGGCTGAAGCCATATTAACACATAGCAGGCAGGTAGAGGAGGCTTGGAGCTTGTCTGAACGGATGCCTAGGGATTTTGTCCTTGACATTTTGGATGAGAACATCCCCAGAGGCCTTTGGATTTGACCTTTGGAGGACAAACTAAAGAAAGCAACATAACTGTAAGGTGGTAATTACTATCTATGTAATGATATTACCATGAAACACAGATGAGAATTATAGATGTTCAGTTTAGTAGCATGAGAACAGCATAAATCAGTTATAAATTGAAATTGTTTTTTTTTTTTTTCCCATTACCTGATTGTCCTGATTATAAGGTGGTGGTTGTAGCAGTTCAGCTTGCCATCACTGCAGTCAGCTTCCATATTTTCCCCAGAGCAACCTTAGTAGGTTTTTTTCTGCGCACGTTTTTGTTGTTGCTGCTGTTGTTTTAGACATAGTCTTCCTATGTAGCCCTGACTGTCTTAGAACTTACTATGGAGACCAGGGCGGCCTCAAGCTCACAGTGATGCTCCTGCCTCTACTTCCCAAGTCCTGGGATTAAAGGTGGGACCCACCATGCCTAGCCTGTTGCATGCATTCTTAAGAGAGATAATGCTGTCTTAAGATGTTCTCAGACTATAAATTCTTAGGCTTTTAACCCAAGGAGATTCTGATTTCTGAGCGCAGGGTAGGCCTGCAAGTCTGTGTGGCCCATAGCTTACTCTCCTTTCTCCCTAGTGATTTGCAGTGTATGTGTATGGGTGTGTCAGACCACACAGGAAGTCAAAATAGACCAGAAGAGATTCTGTGTAAACTTTGTCCTCAAAGCATCGTTTCCCTTCAGCGTGCCCTGCTAAGCTGCCCAGCTTTCCCTTGGGACAGCTCAGGTATCTGCAGGGTGTCAGGCAGCACCAATGCAGGTCAAAGGATGATGGAGTGCTCCAATACCGTACACGTTTCAGGAAGCATGCCATCTCGGCCAATGGGACTTCATGCCTGAGGTCCAGTTGTTCCTTAAGCTCTGCCTGGGAACCTGCTGGGATCCTCTGAGCTTTGGGAATGGGGTGGGGGTGGAGAGCATCAGACATTCCTTTTTTTCTATCCCTCAGCAATCATAGGGCAGCCAGTTCTCCAGCAGCGAGCCCTGGTTGATTTCCTCGGGGTTAAAGGCGGTTAGGGTCAGAGCCTGTAATTATGTTCCACATTTTTTCCCCACTTTAAAAACACCCAGGGAGCACAGCAAGCTGGCTGAGCTGCTGCAGAGGCTGGGTATATGAGGAGGGACTATCTGTTGATTGTAGCACGAGATATCCCAAACCCAGTGAGAGCTGATTGGCTCTCCTGCCACTGCGGCACCCTTAGCCCACCCATCTCAGGCAAAGGCTCCATCCTCCTTGGGTGCCTGTCTCTGTTCTGATCTCTGCAGGGCTGGGTGGAGAAGGCAACAGCTGCTAAGGGTGAAACCTAAAGATGTGGCTGTGAGGACATCAGCGCTGCGTTGCGTTTCTGTTCTGCTGTTTGCTTAGGAGACTGTGCATTGCATGCTGTTCTCCCAGCAACAGGGCCTTCCTGCTTTGGTGTCTGAATCTCACAAAAGGTGCCTGAGACAGACCCCTACCCTGGGCAGCTTATCCAAGCAGCTCATCAGCTGCCTGAATCCTGCCATGAACAGTATGGCTTTGTGGGAGCTGGAGGCCAGGCAGGCCCTGGGGATGCTCCCTTGGCATCCACAGGCCTCAGCTCCCAGCTGTTTGTCCAGGATTTACATCTGCCAGCCAGGCCATGATGCTGTGCTGGCTCTCTGACCAAAGCTGCCTGAGTGGTGTGCAAGGTCAGCGAGTTACCACGTGGCTAGTCTCATTAGAGCAGCAACATGGTTCTCTTTGGAAAGGAACCTCTTTCCCTTTTTATGAAGCCAGCATGCTTGTAATAAGTTCCCCAGCAGGGACGCTCTGCTCCGTTGCAGAGGACATTGGGATGGAACTGATCGCTTTTGGCCTTGGTGTCTTTTGGGAGATGACTTTGGCTTGCTTCTCCACTCCCCCACCTCGTTTGGGCAGTGCCCCTTCATACCGGCACAGCAACACAAGGCTTAGGGGTTTGTGCTTGAGGCAGCCTAAGTTCATGCAGGAAGGTGATAGTGGGTAAAGAGTTCGTAAAGCAGGCATAGTTTTACAAGCCTCTGTTCTAAATGTTGGGTTTTCTTCTATAATCCCCAAACCTATGTCTCTTTAAGAAAAAAATAGTTTTTTTTTTATGGTTATTTTACATGAGAAACTCTGCAAATGTCAGCTACAAAAGGATGAGTCATCTCTGTATGTGCCATCTCAGTCAGACTGATGCTGAGTTCCTGGTGTGGCAGGCAGCGAGGTGGGAGACAATGATGAGCAGAGACCTTGGGAGTTCTTCTTTAGATCTTAAAATGTGGCTTAATAATAAATAATAATAAATGCTGTAATTCATGTACCAAAGGATCCTTTTGTTTGTAGCATATGGTTCTATGGTTAGTTGCAGATTTTGTATATTTCTGTGGTTATTTGGGAGAATATCTTTGTCATGTGTGCAGTGCTTACATATCCCTTCCTGTCTTTTCCGTTTCCCTGGCCATAGGCGTGTTCTTCCTTGGGACTTTCAGCCTTGTGCAGCTACTGGGAATGCTGTGATGTCTTTGCCTGGGTGTAGGGACCTGGCACTGTTACATCTTCACACTCTGGACGATTTGCTGGTTCTGCGACTCTCGCTCACACTTGATCCTGAGGATACCTGGAAGCCTTTGCTTAGCCTCCCTTTTCATCCTGTTTCTGCCTGGGTGATGAGTCTGCTTTATTGAGTAACTTCCTGGCCAAGAGTGGGAAGGAAGAATTCAAGATCTAGGCTAGCATCATGTGGGAATCAAGAAGGGAACTTTCAATGTTTTTAGGTTTTGCTTACTGCTGGTGTGAGGAAATGAACCCAAGGATTTGTGAATTGTAGGCAAATGAGCTATACCCCCATCTTCAAGAACTTTTCTGTCTTCACAGCAGAAAACATTTCCAGTGGTATTCTGATTTGGAGAGTCATATTTGGAGGTCATCAGCTTTAAATATTTTGGAAGCCAGATAAACAAATGGCTCAATTCACTGATATGGGATGGTTGGGCGGATGTGTGCGTCTTAGCCTGCAAGTCATGTTTTCTCCCTACAGACTTTCCAGCCGGAGGAATAGAGGAGAATACTTGCTGCCCTCTCTGCCTTGGCTCCTGCCCTCATGCTCACCCTTCTCTGTGTCCCTTCCCAACACCCCATTTTGTTTCACTGTGACTACCACACAGAATGTCTTGCTGAAAGGCCAACGATGTGAGCCCTTGATACCTCGATGATGAAGAGGAAGACAAAGCCCTCATTAAAAGGGAATGACCCAGGCAGATTCTGGAGTAGCAATTGTAGGGAAAGACTGTAAGAACCCAGAAGACTCTGCCGGCAGTTTTCACAACTGTAAACAACACCATGTAGGGCCCCTTTCCTGTTCAAGTTCCTGTGTTATGTTCCAGAGGTGAATGGACCTCTCAGAACCAGGGTGGGTACAGAATGTCCTGCTCCCTCTCCCTGGTTGGCTGCTATGACCAAAGCATCTAGGTTCTTATTTTTGCTTCTCCAGGGGGACCTTAGACAAGCTTTCATTTTCCCATTTTTATCATCAGGCTGGAGCCTGATGATAAAATAATCTTGAATCAAGGAGGCCACTGCTTACATTTCAAGGAATAAAAACGGGGACAAAGAATGAGAGCATTATTTGGGTTAGTTGAACAGCTCCAGATATAATTAAGTATTTATAATGCCACCCAGAGAACCTAGAAACCTATTTGGGATACGTCAGGGGACTGAGTGTGAGTACTGCATTTAGAAATTCCATGAGTGACACACTTTGAACATATATAGATAAGTCCTGGATTCGATGGAAGGCTGATGTCTCCCTGGAGCTGCCGGTGCCACGGTTCATAGAGTCACCAACAGCAAAATAAGAGCTTATCCCTTCTGCCTTCCCAGGCGCTTATGTGGCTTCTTGCTCTTCACATGGGTGAGTTGTTTAAAAAAAGTTTCAGATAAGCATTTTCTTCTGATGACACAAATAATACATATTATTATATGGAGAATATTTAGAGATTAAAGGTGTAGAAAATGCAAATGATACTCGTAGTGCCAATTAGAGATGATCATTTCAGTTTTATCATCTTTCCACTC
Organism: Montemys delectorum; assembly: GCA_019843815.1. Classification (NCBI taxonomy): domain Eukaryota; kingdom Metazoa; phylum Chordata; class Mammalia; order Rodentia; family Muridae; genus Montemys; species Montemys delectorum. Next base: position 9,456 of record JADRCD010227804.1, read on the forward strand.
AGTTCATGACTATTTCTGTACACTCTCGAGCTATGCTGTGTCAAGACTTCTTGGACCGATGCACACTTTTCACACGGGTAGATCTTGTGATTCTTTCCTTTCATGAGAATTACACAATCCTTAATGTACGCGCTTGTAAATGGGCCACAGGTCTCCTTTGGATGAATCCACACAGGCTGCTCTTGCCTTCTTTCTGGTCCATTTTCAACCTCTTGCCTGATCTTTTTATTCCTCTGTGTTTTGCTTCTGGTTAAGCAGAATTTTGGAGGCAAAGCTATTTTTTTCAGAGACCCACATGTTGAAAGCATGATGTTAGATTGGCTGGAACCGTAGTAATACCAATGGAGCATCTGCTGTCATTTAAACGCTTGCAGTGGATGCAAATCTCTTAAGTGTTTTATAGACTTAAAAAAAATGTTTTCAGTGAGGATCAAATCCAGAGGTGTGCACAAACTACATAAATGCTTTACCATAGAGCCATATCCAGTCCAAACCTTATTTTTATTTCACTGAATCTTTATGATAGTCTATGAGATATATCCCCTAGAAAATTGCTAACAGAGAGAGGGGGGTGGGACTTTGTTAGAATCAGGATTTGAATGTTATCCAGTGCTAACCCTCTTGCCCTTGGCCAGTCTTACACTGCTGACCATCTGCCCAGCTTCTTACATTGTTTTCTCCTTAAAAAAGGGGGGGAGGACAATAATATTAAGAGCATTTTAAGAATTAACAGGAGCTATATGCAAAAAAAGGTACCTGGTATTAAATCATAGTGGATATCTCTATTCTAATGACTAATTTCTTTTGCCTTTTATAACATGGTAATAACATGAGAATTTAGAACACTATCTTTGTCCCGTCCTTATGTCCAGATCTTTGGCCTGCTCACTGAAGATGAATCCTTGTGTGAAAAGTTACCTCTGAGAATTAGACTGGACCTCATGCTCTGACGATATTATATTGAACTTAGATGTTTTTGTTTTAAACATGCCTGGTCACAAAGATTCTATGACATTCTCAAGAGGCCTGAGGTACTGACTTCTCAACAGTCAGAAGTACCTACTATGTAGTTAGAGTCTAGTTACAGGACTCACATAGCATATTCATTCTTTGTCAGTTGAAGGGCGCTTAGGTTGTTTCCATTTCCTGGATATTGTGAGTAGAGAGCAGTGAACATCCTGAGCAAATATCTCTAGAATGGGAAGGACTCATTTCTCACTGCTTCTTTCCTTTTGTTCCCTGCTTATCACTTGCTGACCTTTCTAAGCTGGAGCTGCATCCCTCGTTCTTCCTGGGGACACTTAGGAGGACATAGCTTCTGCACCGCTTTCTTTGCTGCTCTGTGGTGACTTTCAGCAGGATGTACTATCGGTTCATTTGAAGAGCTCCCTTTGCTGGAATGGTTTGTAGCAGGAGTTGAACAGACAGGCTTGGGCTTTTCATACACAGCCTCATTTTTAGGAACTGAGCCCTGATAAGCAGGGTTTAGGACTAAGAGCCAGTGTCTCCCCTCTCCCCCTCCCGGCTCTGTGTGTTGATGGAGCACCACCATTCCTACCTATTTAAGGGAGGAGGAAGAGACAGCATCACCTCTTTTAATCTGCAAACATAGTACCCTGTGTAATGACATCTAAGCGCTGGAGACTTACTGACCTACATAGTGTAAAGAGATCTAATACTACAGAACTTCAAAAACATGTGGCCACACAGCTCTGTCTCCATTGACTTCTCAGTGCTGGAAATGAGCTTCTGACCTAGAACAGCTCTGCGGCTGTGCTTTGGAGCGGGGAACATAGCTATAGAATGAGTAGCAGCAGCGGAGCATTCAAGAAGTCCTGGGCCTGAAACACAGGCTGTCCTGCTATGTCACGGGACATTTGCCTTCCTCCGCTGATTTCTAGTATCCTAGTAAAGAATAAAATTAAAGCTGTTGTTTTCTCTATTTTTCTTCCAGCTGTTTTCCAAAGCCTTCATCTGATTGGGGGACCATCCATAGCTGGTGCTCATGGGAGACATGAAAGTTACAGGAACTTTGGCTAGGTGGGAATGAAGGAACCCTATGAAAAATCTAGAACCATCAGGTTCTCTATGTGCTGTGTTCTTCCAGCTTTGGAGAGGAAGCCAGCTCTGCCCTCTACACAGTGGGATCTGTTGTGTGACCCAGAGGCCTAACATTCAGTCCCCTGGCTCCTGGCATGGTCAGGTCCAGATTGATTGATATGAAATCATGGAAACAATTGAAGCAAGGGGATTTGCTCTGAGCCTTTTGCTTTCTGTCGGTTTTCTCTTTTCTTAGAGGTTTGAGGGGTAACAGTTATGGGTAGGCACAGATGAGGGACTCTGATTTAAAACATTGTCTAATGGTTCCAGCTCAAATCAGATAAGGTGCTATTAAATTAGAAGCCCCTGACATATCCAAGAGCTCTGTGTTCCTGGAATCGGTGGAGGGAAGAGCCGTGAATTCCTTTTTGGTCTCAATGGGATGCATAGTAACCCACAATGAAGTAGCTGCTGCTGTCACCATCATCTTGTCAGTGTCAGTAAGGCACGTTTGTAGAAGTGGTGCTTCCGTTCTGGCTGCAGTAGCCAGATTGCTTAACAATCTGAAGGAGTAAAACCGAGCAAGAAGCTTAAATAAGATGCATTTGCTATGGTGTGTAGCTAGAAAGCCCAGGGCTATTCCGATTTTGCATTTCACAGGATCCCTTAGCCCCAAAGGGTGTCTTCAGCTCTGGTTTCTCTTTGTCATTGAACTCCATATTCTTTTGGACTAGTTCCATTCTCAGGTGCCTCTTCCCTCATGTTTGCAAGATGACTTATGGTCCATAAGTTCAGAACTTATGGATAAGTTCATAAGTCTGAGCTTGGGTTTTGTTGGCTTGTTCTTGAATTATGTGTTCATCCTTGAGCTAACCTTTGAAACTGGCCTGAACCCAGAGTAGAGTAACTGCATGTGAAATAGATGTTCTGAAAACCAGTGATGGACGGTGTCCCCAGAGGAGTATTAGGGTCCTATAAATACAGGGAAAATGGGGATAGTAGCCAAGGCAACCACAATTCTCCACACTGGGCCCGAGTACATGAACAAGGTCATCCAGGGAGGGGAAAGAGCTTCCCCTCCCAGATAGATCATGGCTCTTATCCACTTTTGGAGAAAATAATTTGGGCTATCAACTTGTGGTTTTAAAAGTAATCTTGGTCACTCAGATTTTGAGGAGGAGAAATGAGATAGTTTTGAAATATTGGACTATTACATCTGGATAGATCAGGTTGTCTAAAAAATGTCGAAGAGCCTGGTACCTAGAGAACAGGGTAGGGATCTGTCAGGGAGATTGGTGTGTGTGTGTGTGTGTGTGTGTGTGTGTGTGTGGTATTGATCCTCTTGTTGGACACATTTTAGACCACGAAAACAACATGCTTAAGGGTTGGGAAGTAGTATAGCAGAGTTGCATAAGCCCAGCCAGCTGTTGACTGTGTTCTTACCAGCCGGCGTGGGAACTGCTTCTCCATCCAACTGGTTTTTCCTTAGGATGATATTTACAGTTGGGGAAACAAAATGCATCCAGTGAAATGTTTTGAGGGTCTGCTGTGGCTACTTTAGTAGATGTGACTATAGGCATTGACAAACTTTCTGTAAGGGGACAAATAATAGTAAATAAGCATTTTAGGGTTTGGGGGGAATATAGGGTCTCTGTTGTAAGTTTATTTTATTTTGTAACCATTGGTGCCAGTGATTGAACTTAGGGTGTTGTGTATACTGACCACATGGTTTAGATCCACCTACTTTTTTGCTTGAGAAAATAAATGATCTATAATCTTTTAATAATAATAAAATTTATTTTTAGGTCACAAGTCATTAGCAAATAGGCCAGGGGCTGAAATTCACTCAGTCCTAGAATGAGTTTGGAAGCAGATAGACCTGGGCTCTAGTACTTGCTGTGTTGTTGTAAACCATGTATAAGTTTTAAATTTTAAGACTTTCTGTTTGAGGGGCTGGAAAGATGGCTAAGATGGCTCAGTGATTAAGAGCATTGGCTGCTCTTCCAGAGGACCTGGGTTCAATTCCCAGCACCCACATGGCAGTTCACATCTGTCTGTAACTTCAGTTTGAGGGGCTCTGATGCCTTCACACAGACATATATGCAGGCAAAAGCACCAATGCACATAAAGTTAAAAAAAGAAAAAAAAAGAAAAATCATATAAGAATGGGCTAAAAAAAAAAAAAAGACTTTCCATTTTCTCATCTGTGAATAATCTTCTGGAAGTACCTGTTGTCACCACAGAGGGTCAGTTATTGTGAGGATGCTCAGTGTTTACTCTATGGAATTAAGACATTGACCCTGTGCCTGCACACACACAGTGAAGCCATGCTCAAAGAATTTTTGCATCATGATTCTTCTTCCTCTTTTGTTACTCCCCTCTTGTCTCTACTGGGCAGTTCTTCACCAGGTTTTGGTAAGTTGATGCCAGTCTTGGTTTCATTTCTGGTGTTTTCAGGAAATGACCTACATTTTAATCCATATTTGGCAGAAACTGAAATTATCTGGCTAGCTCCATTATCAGAGTGCAGACTGTGTGCTTGTTTTGCCTCTAGCCAAAACTTTCTTCCTCTCCCACTTTTATTGCTATCTGCTATGTTTATCAGCTTATGTTTGTCATCATCAGAAGACCTCCCACCTCCTCCCCTCCCCTTTTATCAGGAGAAATGTTACGGTGTGGATTTTTGTTGATTGAACTTGTTTGGTGAGTAGATGCCAGGGCTTTTGGAAGCAGGTTGGCTTTATTGTCCACTGAGTTATACAGGTAAACTATGATGGAGTCCATAGGAACCATGTGGTCCTGCCAGTGCTCAGTATCTCTCAGCATCTTGCATGCACTTGCCTCAGATCCTTCTCTTGTTACTTCCTCAGTGAAGTCTACCCTCACATCCCTCCACCAGCCCACTTCTCTGCTTTATTCTTTTCTTTAGTATTGCCTTGGCACACCATATAATTTTATTTATTATGTTCTTGTGAGGGTAACTGTCTGTCCTTATTAGACTGAAAATCCCATAAAGACAAAGGTTTTGGTCCTTATTTATGCTCAACTTAGAATGGCATCTGGTACTCAGGTAAATATTCGTTGGATGAATGAATGGGTTCTTTAACTCTTCAGAAGGTTTACTACATCCTGTTTTCTCTAGCCTAGTAGATGTGAGATTTGGGTTTGAATATTGACTCTGCCACAGATTGCCTTTGTCTTGAGCAAATCATTTAATCTCTCAAGAATGTAGTCCTCTTATCTTTAAAATAAGGGGTTAGGGTACATGATTGCAAAAATTCCTGCTAGGTCTGTAGTTTTGTGATTATAATTTCTGGTTAAAAGAGATCATGTACTGCTATTAAAATTCCCACAGATATTTCCTACAAACTAGTTGGAATTTCATTGATGGGCAATGTGGACTGAAAGATAATTTATAGAACAAAAAAAAGACTGTAGGTACTCTCTTCTTTGATCAACAGTTCTTAAAAGGTTGTTCGTCACTACCCCTTTCAGGGTAAAATCTGGACATCTTGATCAGGCTTCTGACACACATGAACACTGAACCCTGCTGCCTCCTCTTGCCTCTTTACTGTGGTTACTGTGTGTGTGTTGATACTGTGCTTTGGAAGATGTTTTGGTATCTCTCCCGTGGGTTGTGGGTTTCCTACCGTCAGTTCCCTGAATCAACCCTGTCTTCTCTTCCTCCATTCCCCTCTCTCTTCACTTTCTCGATCAGTTGCTAACGTGTTGGGCTAGGAGCTATGACTGGCCTGGTTTGGCTGGCACATAAAGATGCGAAGGTTGCTGGGATTAGATGATAGAAGAACTGGGGACCGCAGTGATGAGTCACTCTTATATCCTGGATACTAAGAAGCTACTAGAAAATTCAAAAATATGTATTATTGTTTTAAAATTTTGTGTACATATGTGGGTCTTGCGCATGAATGTGGATGCCCCTGAAGGTCGAAAGTATCAGATTCCTCTGGAGCGAGTTGTGGGTGGTTGTTGTGAGCTGCCCATCCTGGATTCTGGACTTGTTCTCGTCCTTTGCAAGAGCAGTATACTGAGCCATCTCTCTAGCCCTCATATCAATGTTTTGAGTAGCATAGTAATATAATTAAAGCTTTATGAGATAAATTATGAACATGCACCTTAGAGAGTATGGGAAGCATCATTCTCCTATCCCCAGAATATGATTGGGGAATACATGCTAGGACTTTTGTTCTGTAGATGTGGCAAGGCTGGGCCACATATGGATTAAAGGACTTATTTTTGGCATCACAAAAAGCTGTACTTTGAGCTAATGGTGTTTTTATAATTAGATGGGATTGTGGTCTGCAGGTTTGATGAATGTTGCATTTTCAAGCAGGTAGCAAGCTGAACAATTGTGTTGAGCTCTGTGAGGCTGATTACTAAAGTTGCCTGACTCACAAACGCTTCGGGAAGCTTTGGCTGTCTTACCCTCACCTTGCATGTTTGCTTATCCAGAGGCAGTATGGGCCAGCTCCAGGGCTGTAATTTCCCTTCCCGGCTACTGTAGGAAGGACGTTTTCTCATGGCCAGCTTCACCTATGAGGCTACCATACTTAAACTTTAAGGCAAATACTTAGTTCTGCAGCTCCATTACTGGCACTGGATGAAAATGTAAAGTCTTGTCTTATGACTGATGATCTCAAAGGACCAGTTCCTGTTGAGCCAGGGTTAGTCATTCTGAATGCTTCTCTATTACCTGAGGGATCTTTTTCCGGTGCAGGCTCTGGGGCTGGAGTATAGCTCAGTAGTAGGATGTTTGTTTCCCTGGCATGCATAAAGCCTTGGGTTCTAACTCCAGAACTACCTCAAAAATGAAGCAAACATCAACAACCCCTCAAGCCTCCCCAGTCCCTCAAACCTGTTTTTTCTTTAGGCTCTGGTTGATGTCAGTGCCCCCGAGTTCATGTGCTAGACCAAGCTTTCTCATCCCGTTCCACTCCCCAATCCATCCCAGGATTCCCCCTAGTCACTTGCACCTGGAGTTCCCTTCAGACGGTTCTCCTCATTTAGTGATTGCTAGTATTTAACATCAGAACTCACTGATTCGTTTATGTCTGTAGCCAGAGTGGCCTTTATGAATGAAAATTTTGCCATGTTACTTTATCGCTCAGAGCCAGTTGGTGGCCTCCCACTGCTGTTAGAACCTCTCACTCATGCCCTGGCTGCCTTGACTCCAGCCTCCCTCAGCTTCATCTCACATCATCTATGCATAGCCCTGCCACGTGGCCCTTTTCTGCTTCTTCCAGAGTCTTGTCGCTGCACTTGCTCTGAGGTTTCACCCTTTCACCCTTTCACCTAACTACTCGTATTTAAACCTCCCCTGGAGTGACTCCAGGGGCCAGTGGGCTCTCTCAGTCTGGAGACTTTCTGTGCTGGCCAGGCTTCTCGTATTGCTGGGCTTGGGAGGCACGGGGAGCATGAGAACATTGTTTAGATATTGGGCTCTGTACTCCCCAGTCAACACTGGAGCATTTTTTTAGGAAGTTGTAGGTTGCCCAAGAGCTGACGTAAAGCCTCTCTTCCTGGAAGGGCGGTGATGGTGAAAGTGTGTGGGAGGAAGAGGAAGAGTGAAGCACTTCTACGGGTGCCCATGTTATCACACTTAAAGCTGGCTTCTGAGCTTGGCTTCGTTTGTATTCATGTACTCGGTGAACAGTCTGTGTTCCTCATGACTTACATGCTTCTCCTTTTTCTGTTGTAGTTTTGTAAATGCAGCAACTCTACCCCAGAGGAAAGAAAGAACTGCCTAGTTAGGGATTATAGAATATATGGGTGAGCTGAGAAAAGACCTGCTCTGATGGCAATTGGTGGTCCCTTCTCCTACCTCATGATGCCTGTCTGGCGGTTGAGTGGTGTCCTTCAAGGCCTGCCTGATGTTTAGCAACTACTAGACATAAGGACAGGCCAGTTTAAGCAACACCATTCCCAACCAGATGCGGAGGAATACCTTGACTATCTTTTGCATCTCATCTAACAAACACCACACATCAGGCCACCTGTTCGTGCTCTACTTAAGAGAAATGTGTGGTGCTTAAGTACTCTCACAGCAGTGAATACTATTATAAGAACAGTTACTGTTTTAAAAATATTTCCCCCCCCTTCTCTCTCTCTGTGGGCAGGGGGAGGGCGCCCTATCTAGAGGTTAGATGACAACTTCTTGCCTCTCTCTTCTACCATGTGGTCTTAGGATTGATCAGGGTTATTAGACTTTGAGGCAGATATCTTTACAGTTGGACATGCCTATTCCAGCTTTATTTTTTTCTCCCTCCCTCCCTCTTTCTTCCTTCCTTTCTCTTTTTAAATAGGGCTTTTTGTATGTGTGTGTGTAGGCCTGGATGTCTTGGGACTCACTCTGTAGAACAGGCTAGCGTTGAACTCAGAGCTCCATCTATCTCTGCTTCCTGAGTGCGGGGATTAAATCTGTACACCACCACACCAGATTTAAAAGTCCGATTGATTGTATATTTATTTTCGCAGACTTGATTGAACCCAGGGCCTCACACATGCCAATCAAATACTGTACCATTTAGCTTTCATCCCCAGCACCAGCTATGGCTTTTTAGAGGTGCTTCATAATGTCTTTTTTTTTCTTCTTTATGAATTTATTGCCTGTATTTTTGAAATTTTCAAACTTCCTAGTGTGTAAATGATAAGATTCTCTTAGATGCTAAAAAAGCATTGTTCACCGTGGTAGCTTGAGTGGTCTTCAATAGCCTCTCCACAAAGACTTCCCCTGAGAAATGCCTTAGGTGATGTTATGTTAGCTCGTTTTCCTCCTGTCTATCGGTAGTCCTGATGGGGGATGCTTTGAGGCCAAGGTTCTTTGTACCTGTGCCTTCCTCAGCAGGACTTACTCCTTATGCTACAGGGGGATGACTGGCCTGGCCTTCTTAGCTGCTTGTTTACTTGCCTGTTTCGTGGGCTTCATGCCATGGATTCTGTGATATCTGAACAGCCTTGATCCATCCATAGGAAAGATTTGAAAATGATGCATTTGCTTCCTTTTCATCCTTGAATTCAAGTTCTGGGAGAGCCATAATTATCTTCCTTTGTCTGTGATGATGATCCAGAAAACGCCAAGTGCAATAAGTAACTATAAAATACCTGGACTCTATGAATGGATGATGAATATATTTGTCCTAACTTACATATCAGAGTGTGGAGCTAGGGTGGGCTAGAAATGTGCAGCCTATTAGACTTTCTTTCTTCAGTGATGAGTTAGAGCTGGAGGTCCCCGCGCCCCCCCCCCCCCCCCCCGTACCTGTTCCATTAAACTGCATAAGAAGGTCATGCTTGTCTCCTTGTCTGTTTCTGTCATGTGAGCTTTGGTGTAGACCCGCTTGTGGTATTTTCTAACTCTCTTACCGTGAGCCCAGCAGCATTTTCTTCATGTGTAGTTTGAACCCCAGGAAGGTCTTAGCATAAGGGTGGAGGAGAACAGGGCCTGTGGCACAGAGCTGCAGAAGTGATACCAGCTTCACTTCTGGTTTCAGTCTAAGAAACTGTCCAAACCTCTACACGGGATGGCTGTCCTACCTGGTGGGGATCAGCAGGTCCCAGCAGGGCTTTGGGACAGCACCATGTGTCTTGTGTGTATCACCAGCTCAGGCAGGTGCTGCTGCTTCTTCCTAAGGCATCTAGAATTGCATGATGGTGGTCGATGTGTGGTTTAGTTTATCAAGGGTACTAAGCTGATTGCTTATTGTTTCTTTTTAGACTTTTTTTTTTTTTTCTGGCATATGCTCTTTGGGAGTAAAGCTGTGATTTTTTTTATAGGTGCCTTTTGCATTTGTATTTTAGTTAATATATCATCCGGTTCTACCTCTATACCGGCTGGTTTCGTGTCAACTTGACACAAGCTACAGTTATCAGAGAGGAAGAAGCCTCAGCTGAGGGAAGGCGTCCATGAGATCCAGCTGTAAGGCGTTTTCTTAATTAGTGATCAGCATGGGAGGACCCAGCCCATTGTGGGTGGTGCTGTCCCTGGGCTCATGGTCCTGGCTTCTATAAGAAAGCAGGCTGAGCAAGCCAGGGGAAGCAAGATTGTAAGCAGTGCCCTCCATGGTCTTGGCATCAGCTCTTCCCTCTAGGTTCCTGCCCTGCTAGAGTTCTGTCCTGACTTCCTTCATTGATGAACAACAACATGGAAGTGTAAGCCGAATACACCCTTTCTCCCCAAACTTGCTTTTTAGTTATGGCGTTTCATTGCAGCAATAGAAGCCCTACCTAAGACAGCCTCCTATCATTTTCCAGTTAATTTCTGTGCTCTAGTGCTACGCTGAGGAGCAGTGAGAGCACAACTGTTGGTGTTGGTGATACCACGTGTACCAGACATTAGGTGCACATTCTCGTTCAGTCCTCAGAGCAGCCTCAGGCAGCTGGGCATGGTGGTGTACACTTGGAATCCCAGCACATAGGAGGGAACCCAGGAAGACCAGGTATTTAGGACAGCATGCAGTCCATGAGAGTTTGTCTCAAACCAAATGCAAAGCTGAGCACGGTGGCACACACCTTTAATCCCAGCACCAGAGGCAGGCAGATCTCTGTAACTTCCAGGCTAGCTTGATGTACATAATTAGTTCTAGGATAGCCAGGGCTACATAGAGAAACCCTGTCTCAGAAACAACAACATCACCAAGAGACAAACACAAATCAAAACAACCACCTGCTCCTAATCCCTCCCCCAAATTACTCAGTCAGATCAACCCACAATACCAGACTCTAAACCGAGCAGACCCAAACCAGATTCTGATACTATCACCATTGCCACCATCTCTTACATTTTAGATAGTCTAACCATAAAGCTCATATGAAAGACTAGATACCCCCTTTCAGGCAAAAATGAACAAAACAAACTATCCCCACCGAGTCTTACGACCATGATTGCCTAAGCCATTGTGCCATACATATGACAGCAGTTATAAGAATATGACAGGGAAAGCCCAGGAGGCCTCAACCTTACACAGAGCTACAGGCAACCAAGGAGTGCTCAGAGTGGGAGAAAATCTTCCCCAGGGAAGAGCACAACAACTGGTTATCCAGTGCAAATGATCAACCCTGAAAACCTACGTACAGGTAACACTATATAGGCTGTGCAGGTTCTATTTAGAATACACACACACACACACACACACACACACACACACACGTGTGTGTGTGTGTGTAAACAATGAAAAAAGAGGCCACATACTTGAAAAAGAGAAAGGAAGGGTATATGGGAGGGCTTGGGATAAGAAGGCCCCCGATAGAAATAATAGAAATAGGAATAAAAAAACAAAACTAAAAAACCAAAGGCTACCCCTCACCCCAACTGCAAGCATCGTATAAGAACAAGGAATGGTTGGTTACCTTACCCAAATGGTGAGCATTCTCTAGGCTGCCTGCTAAGGTATAAGATTTAGTGGAAGTATTCCCTCCCTTTTTGCTTTTTCTTTTTTAAGACCTGTTACCAAGGAGATAGATTGCTTTCCAAAGGCAAATATGATAAAGAATACCTCGCCCCCTGCCTTTGGCTCCTCTTGTGTTTGATGAATGTTGCCCTACCCAGCTGTTTTCTTCAGGCAGTCTGAGGATGAAAATGCAGGCCCTGGGCCCCCATGGCTGCAGAAGTGCCCCTGGGGAGCACTATGTCTTCAGCATATTGATTTAAGTAGAGGCCATTCGTGTTTGGCTTTAGTACCATCCATTGTCTGTGTGCCAGGACACACTGTCCCTGTGTTTTGCTGAGACTGGTGAGCTTATAGGCTAGGTTTAGTAACCCTGAGGCGGGAGGGATAAGCCTGACCCAGTAAAGGACAATCAAAGAGAATCCCGTTCCCGCCACCAATGCCCGGTTAGTTGCTCCAAAGGCTGAGATGAAAGGCAAGAAGCTGTTGTGTAGTATTTTCTATATGAATGAACTATTTGTTTACAACATGTGTACAGAGTTTTGTTTTTACAGTAATGACTTCAATTTTGTCAGTTTTAGCACAGCCTGGTTACCGTTGGCTATGCAGGCTATAAATGGATGTATGTGTGGAAGTCGGCATTCTTCCTTCCGATTTAAACTTGATTCTAGTCTTAGGTCCTAGCCACCCTTTTGTAGAGCTGAATGTAGTTAGCAGAATAACAGCTTGTTTAAAATTTGGCCACCTTTTGTTTTTTATTTTAGTGGAGATGTCAATGAGTTATGAATTTGATGAGATAAGGCAGAAAGGTGAATTATGGTCAGCCAGCAAGGTGTTGAAGTATTTTGGGGATTAAGGTTTCTGTTTCATTGATGTAGAGTCATTGGAGAGAAAAATTTAATGGCTTTCTTAAGATAATGTGAACATAGCATTGAAATTACCTATCAGAGTGGACGGACAGTAGGCTTACTTCTGGGGACTCTGGTACAAGGCAGATTGAGAGACCTTAATTGTTCATTCAGATCGGCAGACCTTGGGTTTATCTTTTCTAGGTCTCCATTTCTTTACCTGTAAAACAGAGATAATAATATTTAGGTTTACTGCTCTGGGTAAAACCAAGGGAGCAGTGGCTGTATCTTCTTGCAGAGCCCGTCCAGCATGACCCTCAGTCTACGGTGACCCATACAAGTCATGCAAGCACTCACAGACTCTGGACAGCCTGTTTCTCTGGCTATCATAGTTTTTCTTTTGTGGCTTAAGAATAGTTATTTGAAATGAGAATATATGTATAACATTTAGGAAATAAAAAGTGACCTGTGGAACAGATTAAATCTGGGGTTGGCCAGATAAAATGTCGGACACCCAGTTAATTTGAACTTGAGGATAAACAATGGGCAGGTTTTAGTCTATCTTCAGATATTCATTGTTTACCTCACATTTATATGACTGTTCTGTGTTTTTATTTGTGGGACCTGGCATCTTTAATGTTTCCAGTCTACAGCCTTTTGGCTACATTTCTGATCTCTACAAAGGAACTGAGGAATTTCACACAGAATGTAGGGATATAATTTTCTTTGCATCTGCTCATAGCTCCTGTTGTTTGTTGTTACAAGAAGAAACCTGGGGTTTCGTAGATAGCCCATCCATCCATCCAAATACGGGTTACATAGCAGCCAAACATTTGTGTTGAGAAATAAGCCAGAAGGAACTCTCTCTGATGACAATTCCTTCTGCTTCATAGGCATACACCCGTGGAGAGGAGGATGTTGGGAATGGAGTTATACAAAGCCTTTTGCAGCACTATCGATACTTCTCAGAGGAGAAGTGGTCTGTGGGTAGGACTCTCTGCCAGCCTCTGAGGACGCAGTTCCAGTTCTTAGAGTCACTATGGAGCCTCACCTATGGACACCACAGGTCTATAAGCTGAGCAAACACATAGGTACAAAAGATGTAAAGACCTGGGCCTTGATAACTTGAAATTTCATTGAGAGATCGTACCAGTGTGTGTTAATAATTGTTATATTTTACAGAATATGTCCTCTGTGACTTTGTGTCAGCCATAGTAGGTGCTCTCCATAGAGTATTATTGTAAGACCACAACAGTCTTTAGGGAGATCCTGTAATCACCGCCATTCCCCATATGGTGGACCCGGAACTTGGCTTTGTGCTAGAGCTTAGTGCCACTTAAGCCCTGCCAGACTTAAAAGTGTGTGCTGTAAGTTTGAGTCATTTGAAATGACCATTATTTAATGATTTCTACCTATAAAAACATCATTTTCTGCAGTTTTAACCTAATCAGAGTATCAGACCCTACATGTACGTAATGGCTGTGCATGGCTTTCTGAGGCTGACTGTTAGGGAATCGTGGACCTAGTCGAGATGGCCATCCAGAGAGGCCTCTGGGAAATTCACTCATCCACTTCCTCATGGGCTCATCCACTAAACACAAAGCTACTATAACTGCCTAGAACTTAATAAAGCATGGTTTTGAATAGATTAAAGAGAACTTTTATTATTAAACATTTCTTTTCTACCTATTTGTCTTGTTCTCTCTTTCTTTCTAGGCTATCCATAGTCTGTATATTGTGCTCTGGTCATGTTTGGAGATGTCACATAAATGGAATCATATTATGGGGTATTTAGTCTGGTTTCTTTCACATAGTTCAATATCCTTTTCAGGTTTAAATGTTGTATCTTATATTACTAATCCATTCCTCTTTATTACTGATTAGTATTTCATTGTGATTCATACCATATTTTGTTTTTTCCTTTATAGCTATTTAGATCATTTCTATTACTTTTTCACATATATAGATTTATTGATGGTGTGTGTGCACACACACTCAAGCACATGCTTGCTGTACATGGCACATGTGTAGCCATCAGGGGACAACTTATTGTACTCAATTTTCTTCTGCATCCATGTGGGTTCCAGGGATCAAACTCAGGTCTTCAGGTTTGGTAGCAAGTGCCTTTCCTTGCTGAGCCATCTCTCAGACCCTTTCATATTAATTAGTTAGAGTGTTTTATGCAAGTTTTTGTATGAAAGTACACCTATTTCTCTCAGGTAGGTGAATGGAAATGGAATTCCTGGGCTGTATAGTCTATTAGTTACCTTTGTGTGTTTGCACCATAATGTCTAACAGAAACAAATTAAGAGAAGAAAGACTTATTTTGGCCCACAGTTTATCAAGATCTCAGTCCAGCAAGGCAGGAAATGCAATTATGGTAGTGTGTGTGGTAGAGCTTCTAACATTGTAGCTAACCAGGAAGCAGAGATTGTACTGGAACCCGGCTAGGCATAAACTCCAAAGGTTCCCTCTCCAGGGATCTGCTCTGCCTTCTGTGCCCTTCCTCCAAAGGTGGGACATCCCCTCATCCCAAATCCCCCAGCTGGAGGGCAAGCTCTGTAAACATGAGCCTGGGGTGGGGCACATCTCCCATCCAAACCACAGCATACAGTAAGCTTATGTTTAGTTTGAGCTGGTCTTCTAAGAGGGAGTGTGACTAACGGGTTTGTCTGAAGATGGCATCAGCCAGCAATGCAAGTGTCACCCAGGGAGGGGTCCCAGACCAGGGAGATAGATGAGCTAGGCAGATCTGAGACTAAGATCTTAGCGGAACAGCTGGAGTTAGCCCAGGCTATCCTGGTTTCCAGCCTTTTCTGGCTGGTTGTTGCTACTGCATATTTAGCTCTGCATATTCAGCCGGTGGGGCAGAAAGCTTCTCTTTCTCTGGCTGTCTCTGGGCACAAGAGTTGAAATGATGCTGTAGAACTATCCAGTGCTGATAATTGAGTTGGGAAAGTAGCAGATCCCTGTCCACACCAGCAGCCTTCCAGTTCTCTTTTGGAAAAATGCAGACTGATACATAATGAGCTTTTTGTAAAGTTAAGTTTATTTGTAACCATAGAAGTCTGTCAATGTCTTATTCTGATGTTGCATATTTTGAAGTAGATAAGACTGCGTGACACTTTTTAAAAATGTGGTGGCGCATGCCTTTAATTCCCATGCACTTGGGAAGCAGAGGCAGGCGGATTTCTGAGTTCAAGGTCAGCCTGGTCTACAGAGTGAGTTCCAGGATAGCCGGAACTATTCAGAGAAACCCTGTCTCGAAAAACAAACAAACAAACAAACAAACAAACAAAAAAGTTCAAGTGTGTTTATATGTGTATATGTGTGTGGTGTATATGGTATGTAAATGTGTGCCTGAGGGCATGTAAAGGCACAAGGTGAGGGACAGCTCAGATTGAAACCATCACATTAACGAGCAGATTTTTTTAGACAAGAGAGTGAACAGTTGGTTATTTGAAGTGGGGCTGAGCTTTGCTTGTGTTCTACCTTTAGATTTTGAGCCATAGTCTCTTCTTTCTCTGAACCTGAAGTTCATTGATTTGGCTAGGTTGGCTGGTAAAGCAGTAAATTGTTAATCTGCTCTAAACTCCCTGGTGGGTGTGTCTTTACTCACCCACCCAGTTATTTGGATTCATGAATGAAATACACACACACACACACACACACACACACACACACACACACACGCATGCACACGAAACCTTATTTTCAATATGCCCTAAGCAGCTCAATGGCTGGTTCACTCCCCAATTTCCCTGTGGCTAACACTACCTTAGAGCCAATGGGGTGTGGCCCCAGGGGCCGCTTTTCCTTGATTCATGGCTGGTTCTCTGTCTTCCACAGCTCTGATGCTTGCATCCCGTTCCTTTCCTAGCATGGCAATTCTAAAGCCTCCTTCTTCCCAGGGTCCCATGCCCGGGGAATCTAAAGTTCTGCCTCTGTCTCCTTGCCTAGCCATTGGCCACTTTATTTACCAATTAGAGACAACTAGGGGCAGAGACCCTCAGCCTTTGGATGTGCAGATTGCCCTGTGATTTTTGGGAGTGAAATTAACACAAATAGCATTAGAGCCAAACCATAACAGGCCGGCCAGTGAGTTTCGGGGATCATTGCATCCCTAGAGTTGGTTTCACAGGCACATGACACCATGACCTGCATTTTATATGGATTATGGGGTTTGAGCTCAGATCCACATGCTTGCTTTATCACTTCCTAGCCTGCAAAGACTACTTTTAAAAAAATTAAGTGACTGGGTCAGTGAGACACCTCAGTGGTGAAGGGCTCTTGTGGCTAAGCCCCTGGTGACCTGATTTTGACTCCAGGAACTGACTTTGGGGTTGTCCTCTGACCTTCACATGTATGCCATGGCATGCATGTACACACACAAACACATACAAATAAATAACTGATAACAAATAAAATTAAGTGATAGTCATATACATTGTATGGTTGTACATGGCATAAAAATTACTGGTGTGGTGTCCAAGTTATATATGTTGCATGTGTGTGTACATGTGTATTTAAGTTGGTTACTGAAGTTCCCTGCAATCACGGAGCACTGGTTCAGAGGCTTGGGGTGGGCCTCAGTTGGATCCTTGGCCTCTGTCTCTATTCTTACTGTCCTATGCTATTGCAGAGAGTGGACACCAGGGAGATGTGTGGGTGAAACTTAAATAAAAAAAAATATTGGAATTAAGAAAACACAGTTACAAGGTCATTGCTCCATTTCCTGGACAGCCGATCCTCCATAAACACATGCATTTTACAGCCACATGTCATCTTTAGCCCCTTTGGGAAACCCCAGGGCACCAGAAGCAGGCTCAGGCTGAATTTCATGTCCCTCTTGCAGATTAACCAGCAATTGGATCTGCTGAGGGTTAGCAATTGTTTTCTTTGGGTGGTTATTGGCTGTGGTTGGAGGCAATGGAGAAATGGCAATGGTGGAGAAGTGGCTGTGAGGGGAGAGCTTGGAATGGGCAGGAGCACTGAATCCTAAATGGGAAGAGTCTTGCCATAGATACACACATTCTCTAGATTGTACAAGCAAGTGGGATTTTTCTCTAATATAATCCTGAGGTAGGCTTAGCAGTTTTCTCTACTTAATAATGTTAACAGTAGTGATATGCTCAAAATTGCTAAGCCTGAGATTCACTGAGCTAACCCTGGACAGGCTTTTCAGGCCGATGCTATTTGACTCTAGAAGCAGCTGTGTTTGCTAGGTTTGGTTGCTCCATTTTCATGTGAGGCAGCTTTGAGTCAGAAGTGTGTAACAACTTGTTTACTGAACTTGTCATCAAATGAGAGGTGCAGAGCCCACTGCCAGTGAAGAGCCAAACTCAGTCTATTCTATAAACCAGGCTGGGTGTGTCACATTGACTAGTCTCTGGCCAGATCTTATGTTAGAGACCCAGTACTTCAGTTCAGCTTGGCAGCAGAGGCTTGGTATATGAGAAGGGAATTGGGGACAGATTTCACAGACCTTGTTGAATAATGTCCCCAGGGCAGCTGGCAAGGCTAGACTGGCTGTGTCTTAGCCACTCTATTTGCTGCCCTCTGTCTACAGCTGGCTTTATTGATTTAGCTTTGGGAAGTCTTTGCCTTGGCTGCCCTCCACACCCCTTCTGTTGATACGTCCTGGGAATGTTCAAGTTTATACTGCATTACCACCTTGGCTCTTGAGCCTGATGTGAGTGGGTTCCTCTGCCTTGGTGCCTGTGGACGTCAGTGGGGCTGAAGATAGAGGGTTGTGTGGTTGAGTGCTTTGGCTTCCTCCTGCCCTGCCCTTGGGAAAGAGCAGGGGACTTTTCACCTGACACCTTCTTCAGCAGTCCTCACAGGCTGTTTGAAATGCTGTGTCATATCCCAGTAAGGACGAAGAATAGAAAAAGAGGCGCTGGGAGCCTTTCTCTATTTCTCCTGTAAGTTCTGCAGTGTTTTAGGAGACCACTGGACTCAATCAGACTTTGAATCTCTCTCTCTCTCTCTCTCTCTTTTTGCTTGTTAAGCTCCGCCCAACTTTCAGAAAGTGAAATGCTATTCATCTAACTGGTATCAAGTTTAGACTAGGGATAGTTAAATACAATCATTTGGCTAATGGGAGGTGGTGTGCTCTAAGAAATGCATCAATTGGCAATTTTGTCATTGTGGGGAAATTGTAACATGTCCTTACACAACCCCAGATGGTCTGGAATATATTGTTGCATTTGTGGCCTGTCCATGATCAAACTGCTGCTCTGTGGCACATGACTGTAATGTTTTTTCTTGGCCACCTTTACTATCTCTTTCCCTTTTCTCCACCTTATACGCTTTGACATTTGCCTCAGTTTATTCTTATCTGTCTACCAGGTATAGCTGGTGCTCCTCACTTTTGGTGAAAGAAGTCACCAAGGCACGAAATGGTTCCATGAGTCGAAAGGCCTAAATGGGCTCTACACTTTGGGTCTTTTGCTTACCAGCCCAACTGCTTTGTTTGTTATCATTGTGTAAAGCAGGGTGGTTATTGATAATGAGGCCTGAATCTGGACAGAATTGGCTCTTGTAGATGAGGGGTAAACCAAGTGGAATGAGGTTCATGTGTTCGGGAGTGGAGCTCTAGGGTAGACCAGCTAGCTCTTCCTCCAACTTACAGGGAGGGTCATCCAGGCCTTGTAGCTGTTCTGCAGGTTCTTCCATGGAGGAGAGATGCAGCTTTTCTTCTTATGGATGAACTGGAGCAAATGTGCCCTCAGCTTATGGCCAGTGGCTTATTAAGCTCATAGATTTTTGCTTTCCTAATGCTGGCACCTCACCCATCAGATAGCTGTCCCCTCTTATAAGTGCCTGGTGGCCAGTGTTCTGATTTTAACTCCAGAGGGTGGACTTTTATCACAGATTTACTGTTTGTTTTTCAAAGGATATGGTTGACTGCTATTGCATGAAATGACAGTGTAAAGTTTTATAATGTACAAATGTTAAAATGTAACTATAAAATATGCCTTTTTAGTGTCTTTTATGAATGATCGTGTATGTATTTTTGTCAGTCTGTGAGCATTTTTATTATTCCTGTAATCTATCTTCATTATAGAAGGATTAGAAAATGAAGATAAGCAAAGAGAGGGGGGGAAGGAAAAAAGAAAAAAGCTCCAAATAAAAGTCCCTTGAGAGAGAAGCCAAGATGTGAAGGACTTTGAACTTAGTAGGAGGGATCTCTTCAATCAGCTGGTGCAAGCCAGCATTGCCAGACTCACTCGGCTCCTCTTTGTTTCAGATGCTAGAAGTTGGTGTGTGTGAGCAAGCCCATGAGAACAGTCAGGTGGCATTTACTGTGTCGACCTATGAGCCCTTGTGGTGTTGAGTTCAAAAGTCATGCTGTGTCAATCTACCACCCAAAGGATAGTTCTAAAAGGAAGAAGTAGTCCCTAAGATAAGGTCTCTTTCTTCATATATGCTAGTCCCCATGCAGAAAGGGGAAAATGACTTCTCAGTCATTCACTACCCCAACTCCAAAACCATCCAATCAACCATCCCTATGTATCCCCTGTGCATTCTACTGACTCCAGGCATTCAGCTTATTCATTCAATACTAGTTTGCTGTGTCTCTACTGTGTACCAGATTGTGTTTGGTTTTGGGGATACTGTGTAAATAAGACAAGTCTCTGCTCTCATAGAGCATGCCCTAGGCAAATGTGGGCTGTGGCCTTCCCTCCTCCCCTCCCCTCTCCTCCCCTTTCCTTTTCCCCTTTTCTTTTTTCTTTTTCTTTGGGCGGGATGTGAGTGTTAGGATAGCATTTATTTTATTTTAAGTTAATGTACAAAATAGTAGATTAATGTGAAGGTTGGACTTCCATTCCTACACACCTCCTCTGCTCTTAAGAGAAGACAACAAGCATCTCAGGCTGGCTTTCACTGTAAAGCTGAGAATGAATTTGAACTCCTGATCCCTATCTTCATCGCCAAGTGCTTACAGGCGTGGACTACCACACCACTTTCATGTAGCACTGGGGATCTAACCTGTGGCTCCCTGAATGTGCTCCACCAACCCACAGATCCCCGGCTCCATTGCTTCCTTTTCAATCTTTCCTCCCCTTGCATCCATGTGTATGATGCTGTGAATCTGTGAGTGAAAGTGTTTCTCTCCCACTTTGTCCTGTCCTAGAACTCAGCTTGCCCTCACATCCACAGGCTACCTGCAACTCAATCGTTTCCTGCAGGGAAGTTCAGGAGGAGGCTACGTGTAGCTGAGAGAATTCTCAGAATGTGTCTTTCCTTTTGACTGGGAGGGGCTTTATCAGAGAGAGAAGGCCTCATTGTTTGTTATTGTTGGAACAAGTTCCAGAGACCACAGTGTAGTTCTTTTGACAGAGCTGAGCTGAGCTGCCATCTCAGAAGAATGGAGTGGGACTTTGGGCAGTGTCAAAGGGAGCTCTGTGTCCCAGTCCTTGCCAGGCAGAGAGCAGGGCTTCAGCTTCAGGCCAAGCCCTGGTGTCAACAACACAGCATTTTTGTGAATGCCTTTTGTGTTTGTATGTCTGGCTTTCCTCCTGGCTCTTCATCTTTCCCTCTGGTGTATAGTCATTTATTAAGAAATTTTGGGGGAAAATTTGGAAAATGCAGTGTCTGGAAACTCCCTTCCTTTTGAACTATGTCACACCTGGGTGGATTTGTGAGTTGCAAGGATGGGGACATTTGATACAGAAAAGTGAGAAAGTTCCAGGAAACCAGTATTTTCCCAACTTTAATCACTTCGATCTTTTTCTACCACATGAATGTAACACCTATTGTTTACCTAACATTTTTTAAAGATGGGAAAAGATCTTTGATCTTTTTTTTTTCAAAGGATATTCTTGGTTTCCTAAAGAGCCAGTCTGACTTGCCCAAATAGAAAGTTAAGTAAAAATTTGTTGTGTAAACTCCATTGTCTCTGAGTTAGTTACCTCTGGTGACCCCAGGCACCACCAAACCGTATAGGTGTGGTGCTTGGGGAGAAGCTGAGTTGTAAATTATAGCATCTTGATTCAGGATTGCAGAAGGGTCAGGAGGTTACACCTGCCCCTGCTAATCCTTTGTAAGGCATATTAGTGGCTATATCCCAGACTGATAGGCAAGATGCTCCAGGGAGTGTTATAGGACAGGAGAGGGAGTATTCTTGGCTGTGCTTGTATGGAAGCCCCTTTCTTATCCTCCGCAGGCATCAGGCCCTGAATCAGTATAGAGAAGAAGTTTACGTGTTATGGATACAGCTATCTCCAAACAGGATATTTTGCTCCCATTTCTCTAGTAAGCTGCTTCTGCTCTGTAGGGTAGAAAGCAGAAGCTGAGAGGGTTCTCCAGACAGATCATCTACCTGGACTCCACTCCTGGGCCTGTTTCTTTTAGGACTGGTACCTCCCTTTTCATTTATCTCACTAGTGTGTGCTTAGGAGTCAACAGCTGCTTGTAGGCTCTAGAGACGGTCTAGAGAGGAAAATAGGAAGCGGGGAGGTGGGAGTATATCACGCTTAAGTAGAACTGATATTTATCACTTAAATGGAAGTAGAAACAGACTGTGGTCCTTGAGAGGTGTAAATGAGCTGGCGCATATGGAGCACACTTAGCACAGTGCGTGACTCACAGCCGCGACTTAGTACCCGCTGGTTGTTTACTTATGGTGCCTGTGTATCTAGCATTGCTCTAGGAATGGACGCAACTCTGATCTTTTCAGTCCTGCTCTAGCTTGACAAGCAACTCGCTGAAGCCTCCCCTTCATGTTTCTTGGCCGCTAGTGATTCTAGAAGCCTCTTAGTCCCTTGGAATCTCTCATGGCTTGCAGCCTTCTCATCTGCCTATGACATTCTCAAAACCCCACTGAGATATGCTCATTCACTACTCAGCTGCCCAGTTCAGTCAACAGTCTCATCTCCTAAGTGACTTTTCTTGGGAAGAGTCTTTTGTGGTAAGGGTCCCTCGCCCCATGCCTTCCCCCCGGGTTTCCTCCTTCCTTCCCTTGGTGTGAGGGTTATTTGGGCAGACATCCTCACATGACAGTTGCTACAAGCATTTGTTTACCTCAGTTCTTTACAGGAAAAGCCGACCACATCTGTGGTCTAAAACAGGTTTCCAAGTAAAACTTGAGCGCTTGTTTATGGAGAAGGTTAACTGTGTTTTAACTCCATTCACCCTTTAAAAGAAATATTGCCTGTAACTCCAGTGCATGCACACATCCACACACCAATCTATTTTGGAGGCTGAAAGGAAGGTCAAGGTGCTGGCAGGGGTATTTATTTACAAGTGTATATCTCTGCCTTGTGAGAGGCCACCTCCTCCCCAGAGCTTCAAGGTCTCTTTCCTTTGTGCATATTCGTGTCTTAATTTCCTTATGAAGTGGCCAGTCTTGTTAGATTAAAGTCTGCCTACACAACCGTGCTTTGTCTTCATTACTTCCTTAAAGGCTTCGTTTCCAGATACATTTATATTGTGATGTACTAAGAGTTGGGATATATGAATTTTAGGTGACATAATTGAGCCCATAATAGCGTGGCTCAAGGCAGCCATTGTAAATCACTGACTTTACTCCAGGACCTTGAGTTGCTCAAGCCAATCTTCAGTGACAAAAGGGAGGATTTGGCTGGCTTTGAACTTGTGGTGGGCACAAGACTCAATAAAGTCTCCTTGGTGATTCAGGGCTGTTGACTGGCCCTCAGGAGGGTTGTCTAGGCTGGAGGTAGGTGGTCAGTTATATGCACAGCCAGCATGCAAGCTCCAGTTGTGCCTGTGTCCTGGCTACTTCCAGGCAGGGCTTAAGGTAGGACAGGAATAGTTGTTAGAGGATTTGTTAGCAGTGAAAGTGTGACACTGCCCTCCACACAAACTCAGAAATGTGTCAAGAGATGGAAAAGCCACAGCTAGAACTTCCCAGTAATCCATGCTCCCCTTTTCCGGTTCAGTGTATGGCACGAGGGGATTGGAGTCTGTTGACTTTGGCTGTGGTGTAAGTTGAGGAGATTCGTCGGTTTCCAGTTCCTGTTCTCTCAGGACACTGAGTATTGTGATGACCTGGAAGACTGATCTTTATTCAAATTGGAGGAAGAGTTGGGCTGTTGTGAGGGAGCAGGGAAGGAAGGGAGCAGACAGCAGGAGCTCCGTTGCATTTCTCCCGAGATGATCTCTGGCTTGCACAGTGGCTAGGTAGGTACACAGTGGCCTAGAGCCTTGCTGCGGCTGGGCTAGATAAGTTAGTGGGCAGGACTCCTCAAGTACTGACAGGGCAGCTCTTTGTGGTACTCTGGAGGATGATGGTCAAGATTGTAGGCCATGGTGTCCCAGTGACCTGGCCCAGAATCTTGCTTACTTCTCCTTACATGGGTAATCTTATGCCAGTTTTATACATACGAGCCCAGGTTTATTTTTTATTTTTCAAAAACTGTATATATATATATATATATATATATATACACACATACATATATATATATATTTATTTATTTTGTGGCATCGAGCACCTTTAATCCCAGCATTTGGAAGGCAGAGGCTGGCAGATCTAGCCTGTTCTAGGACATCCAGGGCTACTCAGAGAAAACCTGTCTCAAAAAAAAAAAAAAAAAAAAAAGAAAAAAAAAAAAAGAATTACATTTTGTTACCAGGCATGATGTTGCATTTGTTCGTTTTTTTTTGTTTGTTTGTTTGTTTTGTTTTGTTTTGTTTTGTTTTTTTGGTTTATTCGAGACAAGGTTTCTCTGTATAGCCCTGGCTGTCCTGGAACTCACTCTGTAGACCAGGCTGGCCTTGAACTCAGAAATCCCCCTGCTGCTTCTGCTTCCCAAGTGCTGGGATTAAAGGCCGTGCACCACCACTGCCCGGCTGATGTTGCATTCTTTTAATCCAAGCACTCGAAGGCAGAGGCAGGTAGATCTCTGTGAACTCGGTCTAACTAGTGAGTTCTAGGCCAGCCAGGGCTACAAAGTGAGACCCTGCCTCAAAAAAAATTTATGTTTGTTTATTTATTGTGTGTCTGTGCACATATACACATAAGTGTGTACTCCAAGGGGTCAGTGCATAGCCCAGGAGTCAGCTTTTCTCCTTCTGTCATGTACCCTGGGAGTTGAACTCAGGTTGCCAGGTTTGGTGAGAAACAACCTTACTCATTGAAACATATTTCTGGTTCTGCGTTTCAACTGGAAAAAAAAAAAAAAAAAAGGAGTGAAAATCGTATTGGGATGTGCTGAAAAGCCAGTGAAGTAGTGGCTGTGACATCTGTGCTCAGTGATTGGTGGACTCTGCCCTTATTATCAGGGCTGCATAATTGACAGGCTATTTCCCAGTCAGTTACTAGCTTCTAGTTCAAGGTCAAATTGGCATCGTGTTGCTATGGAATTACATGATTTTTACTAGGTTCCAACCTCATTTGCTTTACTGATGCTAGCTAAGAGAATGTACTTTACTTTTTTTTTTTTTTTTTTTAAGAGAAGAGCATTTACACCTAAAGAGCAAATGGTTTCAAATGAGAAAAAAGTATTATTGTGAATTCTAGGTGGTGTTTTTTGTTTGGTCTTGTTTTTTTGTAGATGTAAGGTTGGTTAGTTTGAGGGATAAGGCATCCTAGTTGGCAAGGGTCATATACATTCACACCCATCCTCTTAACTGAGATGTCCCTCTCACTGTCTTGCCTCATTCCCTAGCTTTCTTTATAGTCTTTGGTCATACTGGCCCTCTCAGCTTTTGCCCTCAGGGTCTTTGCACTGACGGTTTCCAGGACCTGGAATACTTTGACCACTTCTTTTCACTGCTGATCTTTCAGGGTCATTCTAGTTGTGCTTTCTCAAGTTAGTCTTTTTGATCTTTTCGTCCAGTTCTCCTTAGGACCTTTACTCTTTTCCCTGTATAGTACAGAGCTAGGTATCATCAGATATACACTTACTTAGGTAAGGTTTGGTTGACATTTATATGTCTGTAGATAAGAAGCCCAGAGTTTCAGTTTCATTTCTGTTGCTGTGGTAAAATACCCTGCCAAAACAAAACAAAACAAAACAAAAAACAAAACAAACGACAAAACCTTAAGAGAATAAAGGGGTTATTTCAGCTATCAATTCCAGATTACAGTTCATCACTGTGGAGAAGATAAGGCAGGAACTCCACACATGATATCCACAGTCTCAAGAAGAGAGAAATGAACACATGTATTCACCTGCATGCTTGCTTTTGCTCAGCTTAATTTTTCTATTCATTCAGTTCAGGATCTCCTGCCTAGGGAATAGGGCCACCCACAGTAGGCTGGGTCTTTCACTTCAATTAATTTAAGACAATTCCCTACAGATATGCCCACAGGCCAACTCAATGTAAAGGCTACCTTGTTGAGACTTTCTTTCTTGTTGAGTTTAGATTATTTCAAGCTGATAATTAGGACTAATCACCATGCTCAGGAAGGTAGGAACTACGATTTTGTTCATTTGTTTGTTTTTGTTTTTGGTTCCCCAATGTATGCTGAGCTCCTGGTAGCAGCAGAGTAGTATACAGTAGCTGCTGGGTATGCATATGTGCTGAGTATATGGGTGTTGTTTAGGTAAATGGCGCATCCAGTAACAGAGGAGAGTTGCCGTGGTAAAGCTCATTCAGACTTCACCCTAGGAATAATAGAACACATTTGCACCAGTGCCTTAAGAGGAGTGAATGAATGAAGCTGAAGCTTATGCGCAGATAGAGTTCTTCTTTGTTGTGGGAGAAGCATGGGCATCTTGTAGGCAGTGCCTTCTCTGTATTGCCTGAGACAGGAAAGAGAGTGTGTGTCAGGTTTGAAGACATGGGAGGAAAAGGCATACAGGCTGGAAGGAACTCTGTGAGCAAGGGCTTGGAAAGTTCAGGGAGCTGCCAGGGAAGGGGAATCATGTGACTTGGCTGGAGCCCAGCAGGCTTGCAGGGATGTGGTGGGTAGGAAGTTAGAATGTACGTCAGAGCCAGGTGGTGGCAGCAGTCCAGTATCAGACAAGGTACTTGGGCCAGCTTGTAGGAACAGGAGGGCATAGGTTTGTTTTGAGCAGCCCAATGATGGGAATCTGCCCTGTGCCCCAGAGGATTCTATCTGTTGTCATTTGCATGAAGACAGACCAGGCAGTATGGGAAGAAGAGGGGCTAAGCGGGACCCCAGGAGAGGCTGTATAGTAAGAGTGGAGAAAACTCGGAGGGAGACAGTGGCATTTTGCATCTCTGGTACTCAGGAAAACGAAAGGGCCCAGCATGGTGCTTGGCAAATGCTGGAAGTTCACAGAATGTCAGTTCTCTCCTCTGTGCCAGAAATAAGGAGCTCAGGTGGGTGGGGAGGGATTAGGATGGAGGTGCCAGTGTAGTACTCAGGTGCTGTGGCTCCCCAGGTGGCTGGAAGAATAGGAGTTGCCAAGGGAAAGTAGTGAATGTCACCTTCCTAGAGCCATTGCTGGAACAAGGAACTGAAAAGAGTGTGGGAAGAACAAGGTGGGTCAGGGTCGTGGGATGATTTCCTTTGAGATTGGATGATGGAAAAGGAGCCAAGTGAAGTGGGCAGTTCAGGGTGGAGGCGCAGTGTTGTGAGACGAGAGTCTTGATTCTTGAAAGTGCCCCTGCATGGGCTTGGATCTTGGGCTGGACTTCGATGTCAGCCTGGCATCTTTGTTAGTCCTGTTTCCTGACTCTGACTCCTTCCTCAGTCCCAGGTAGCTCCAGCTAATGCTGCCTCTCAAGAGGTGGTACAGACAGATTAAGGCAACATGAGTGTTTGCTTCAGTGGTGGCCAAGAGAGCCATTTCATTCATGCCTGTCAGAGTGCATTGGTCGCTGCCGTAGCAGAGACAGTGGCAGATAGATGTGTGAACGCCATTCTCACAGGGTCAGCTCCCTGTACCAACACTGAAAGACTCAGGCGCCTTGTGTCAAACTCCCTGAGGAAGCTTGGGAGCTGTTTTGAACTTCAGTGGTCAGCGGTTTCCAGTTTCCTGTGGTCTTTGACAGGTTAATTGTCTGCTCTAGGCTTAGGTTTAGCAAAGGGATCCCAGGGATATCAAAATGAGCTCTGAGGCTGTAGTGAAGGTTTGCTTTCTCTTTCTTAATACGTCAATTAGTCCCAACCCCTAAAATACGGTTTCTTTTCCAGCATTTGTTAGGACTTCTGACAGCTTGACTCTTGGCCTGGGAGTGAGTCTTCTCTTCTACCCTATGTGAGACCAGAGAGGAGAATGCCATATACCAATTACTGCTTACAAAAAACAGTCACTCTAATTTAGTCTCTGGTCTGTGGTCTGGTGCCATGCCAGCTCCACAGATTCTTGTTCTAGTGAGCCACGCCATGCCTTGTCAAGGTGGCACAGTGTCTCAGCCTTTCTCCCTGCCTAGCTTGCTTTCTTGGTGCTGTGCCCATAGGTGTGGCAGTGCTGGCTGGGGTCATGAACTATCCCAGGAGGCAGGTCGTTCCTGGCTGTGGTTGGGATGCTTCTTTGGGGACTGAGCTTGTTTGCTTTGAGACAGGGTTTCAGTGGATGGTCCAGGCTGTGGAAACAGCAGGTTTCCTGGAGTTTCCTTCGTTGTTATTGTTGTCGTCCTCGTCATAGACTAGTAAGGCAAGGTAGCATGATGCTTGAGAGCTCACATTCTGGGCTTTGGATTATCTGTTTCTTAGCTGTGCCACCAGAGCAGTCACCTAACAGTTTTTGGGGTCTTAGTGTCCTCATGTGTAAAATAAGGAAAATGACACAAGCACATTTGAGCTTTCAGAAAAATGAAAGGTGATCACTATTAATGTGGTGTCCATTTGCCATCGTTCTGACTCTGCCCATCCTCAGGAGGGAGGAGCTGAGATAACCTTGAGTCAGCTCCTCTCTCTGGTACCTCTCACTTAGAGTAATGTGGAGGAACCTTGATTAGACTCCCCTCTCCCTGCCCTAGTCAAGCTCCGTTCTCTCTTAGGGTATGCTCTAGGAAGGGCACCTTTCCTGGCCCTAAATGTCCTTTAACTTTACTTGGCCACATGTGGTCCAGAACTGAAGATCCCATTGAATTGTAGTTAGAGGTGATTCAGTTGCAAGGAGCAGTTGTGTGCTCAAACTGCCCAAAGCCAGGGGCAGGGAATGGAGAACAGGACTATCTCATGGATCACAAAGTCAGGGAATTTAGAACCAGGAGTTAGACAGTTAGGGACTCAGGTTGTTGGCACTTTCTTCCTGGTGCTGCTGCTGTCTGTTCATGGGCTTATAGTGACTAGCATCTTTTGCTTCAGTATATACATAAGGCAAAAATAGACCCAGAATCCCTCAGTTTATGTGATCAGCATCAATCAACAAGCTCCTTTGGGCCCCAATTACAAATTCTCTTTGAAGAGAAGCAGACAGGGCCATCTAGGACTGCTATCCACTCTGGTCCATGTAGTGAAAAGACTGGGCTGGGGCTGGGTGAGCATGCCTGTTGAACACACGGACCCAGGTGTCCCGACAGGTTCCCATCTCTATCTGTGGTACAGTTCTTGTCTTTCTGTAGCCTGCTCTACCAGATGTATGCAGATGGAGGCTACAAGTTGACTCTAATGGAGTTCTTCAGAATAGCCACCTCTCTATCCCATGCCATAAGTGCCATCCAGATATTTTGGTGACATACTGTGTCCTTAAGAGAGGGAGTAGTCTGATATGGGTGATATGGAAGGTAGTGTGGTGATAGTATTTTATATTGACAATTACAGTTATCTTCTTTAGGAAATATAACTTAAGGATCAAACCCACTGTTTCACATCTATGTAATATAAAATTTACTTTCATAATACATGTAAGAAAATGAGTTTATTTAAAAAAATAAGTAGGATGGACTTTATGTAAAAGAAAAAGTAGGGTGTGGGGACCTTGAGAAGTAATCAGCTCAGTGGGTTTCAAAGGGCTAATGGCAGGGGAACTTCCTGTCTGTGAGGCCCTTAAACTGTGGGTAACATCTTGCATGTATTTGCTTGTCCCCTCCTCCCCCTTTTTCCTGGGTTGGATAGAAA